>CM017565.1:58498297-58733179 GCA_007844125.1 Sinonovacula constricta | reverse complement strand
AAAGTCACCATGTAGTACTTTGGTATATCAGGATGACTGAGAAAACATGACTTGGCAAATGTCACCATGTAGTACCTGGGTATGTCAGGATGACTGAGAAACATGAATTGGCAAAATGTCACCATGTAGTACTTTGGTATATCAGGATGACTGAGAAACATGACTGGCAAATGTCACCATGTAGTACCTGGGTATGTCAGGGATGACAGAGAACATGAATTGGCAAAAGTCACCATGTAGTACCTGGGTATGTCAGGATGACAAAGTAACATGACTTGGCAAATGTCATCATGTAGTACCTGGGTATGTCAGGATGACAGAGAAACATGAATTGGCAAAAGTCACCATGTAGTACCTGGGTATGTCAGTTGGACACAGAAACATGACTTGGCAAAATCACCATAAAGTACTTTGGTATGTCAAGATGACAGAGAAACATGACTTGGCAAAAGTCACCATGTAGTACCTGGGTATGTCAGGATGACAGAGAAACATGACTTGGCAAAAGTCACCATGTAGTACCTGGGTATGTCAGGATGACTGAGAAACATGACTTGGTAAAAGTCACCATGTAGTACCTGGGTATGTCAGGATGACCCAGAAACATGACTTGGCAAAATCACCATAAAGTACTTTGGTATGTCAAGATGACAGAGAAACATGACTTGGCAAAAGTCACCATATTGTTCTTGGGTATGTCAGGATGACAGAGAAACATGACTTGGCAAAAATCACCATGTAGTACCTGGGTATGTCAGGATGACAGAGAAACATGACTTGGCAAAGTCACCATGTAGTACCCGGATATGTCAGGATGACCAGGAAACATGACTTGGTAAATGTCACCATGTAGTCTTGGTATGTCAGGATGACCCAGAAACATGAATTGGCAAAAGTCACCATGTAGTACCTGGGTATGTCAGGATGACTGAGAAACATGACTTGGTAAATGTCACCATGTAGTACTTGGTATGTCAGGATGATCCAGAAACATGAATTGGCAAAAGTCACCATGTAGTACTTTGGTATGTCAGGATGACAGAGAAACATGACTTGGTAAAAGTCACCATGTAGTACCTGGGTATGTCAGGATGACAGAGAAACATGACTTGGCAAAAGTCACCATGTAGTACTTTGGTATGTCAGGATGACAGAGAAACATGACTTGGTAAAAGTCACCATGTAGTACCTGGGTATGTCAGGATGACAGAGAAACATGACTTGGCAAAAGTCACCATCTAGTACCTGGGTATCTCAGGATAACAGAGAAACATGTCTTGGCAAAAGTCACCATGTAGTACTTGGGTATGTCAGGATGACAGAGAAACATGACTTGTAAAAGTCACCATGTAGTACCTGGGTATCTCAGGATGACTGAGAAAACATGACTTGGTAAATGTCACCATGTAGTACTTTGGTATGTCAGGATGACAGAGAAACATGACTTGGTAAAAGTCACCATGTAGTACCTGGGTATGTCAGGATGACAGAGAAACATGACTTGGCAAAAGTCACCATGTAGTACTTTGGTATGTCAGGATGACAAAGAAACATGACTTGGTAAAAGTCACCATGTAGTACCTGGGTATCTCAGGATAACAGAGAAACATGTCTTGGCAAAAGTCACCATGTAGTACTTTGGTATGTCAGGATGACAGAGAAACATGACTTGGTAAAAGTCACCATGTAGTACCCTGGGTATGTCAGGATGACAGAGAAACATGACTTGGCAAAAGTCACCATGTAGTACTTTGGTATGTCAGGATGACAGAGAAACATGACTTGGTAAAGTCACCATGTAGTACCTGGGTATGTCAGGATGACAGAGAAACATGACTTGGCAAAAGTCAACATGTAGTACCTGGGTATGTCAGGATGACAGAGAAACATGACTTGGTAAAGTCACCATCTAGTACCTGGGTATCTCAGGATAACAGAGAAACATGTCTTGGCAAAAGTCACCATGTAGTACTTTGGTATGTCAGGATAACAGAGAAACATGACTTGGCAAAAGTCACCATGTAGTACCCGGATATGTCAGGATGACCCAGAAACATGACTTGGCAAATGTCACCATGTAGTACCTGGGTATGTCAGGATGACTGAGAAACATGACTTGGTAAATGTCACCATCTAGTACCTGGGTATCTCAGGATAACAGAGAAACATGTCTTGGCAAAAGTCACCATGTAGTACTTTGGTATGTCAGGATAACAGAGAAACATGACTTGGCAAAAGTCACCATGTAGTACCTGGGT
Source organism: Sinonovacula constricta (assembly GCA_007844125.1). Lineage (NCBI taxonomy): Eukaryota > Metazoa > Mollusca > Bivalvia > Cardiida > Solecurtidae > Sinonovacula > Sinonovacula constricta. The sequence continues at coordinate 58,730,921 of CM017565.1, read as the reverse complement.
ATGTCAGGTGGTCACAGGAATATGACATGAAAAAGTCAGCATGTAGTACCTGGGTATGTCAGGATGACTGAGAAACATGACTTGGCAATGTCACCATGTATTACTTGTGTATGTCAGGATGACTGAGAAACATGACTTGGCAAATGTCACCATGTAGTACTTGGGTATGTCAGGATGACTGAGAAACGTGACTTGGCAAAAGTCACCATGTAGTACCTGGGTATGTCAGGATGACAGAGAAACATGACTTGGCAAAAGTCACCATGTAGTACCTGGGTATATCAGGATGACTGAGAAACATGACTTGGCAAAAGTCACCATGTAGTACCTGGGTATGTCAGGATGACAGAGAAACATGACTTGGCAAATGTCACCATGTAGTACCTGGGTATGTCAGGATGACTGAGAAACATGACTTGGCAAAAGTCACCATGTAGTACCTGGGTATGTCAGGATGACAGAGAAACATGACTTGGCAAAAGTCACCATGTAGTACCTGGGTATATCAGGATGACTGAGAAACATGACTTGGCAAAAGTCACCATGTAGTACCTGGGTATGTCAGGATGACAGAGAAACATGACTTTGCAAATGTCACCATGTAGTACCTTGGTATGTCAGGATGACTGAGAAACATGACTTGGCAAAAGTCACCATCTAGTACCTGGGTATATCAGGATGACTGAGAACCTTGACTTGGCAAAAGTCACCATGTAGTACCTGGGTATGTCAGGATGACTGAGAAACATGACTTGGCAAATGTCACCATGTAGTACCTGGGTATATCAGGATGACTGAGAAACATGACTTGGCAAAAGTCACCATGTAGTACCTGGGTATGTCAGGATGACAGAGAAACATGACTTGGCAAAAGTCACCATCTAGTACCTGGTATGTCAGGATGACAGAGAAACATGACTTGGCAAAAGTCACCATGTAGTACCTGGGTATATCAGGATGACAGAGAAACATGACTTGGCAAAAGTCACCATGTAGTACCTGGGTATATCAGGATGACAGAGAAACATGAATAGGCAGCAGTCACCATGTAGTACTTTGGTATGTCAGGGTGACAGAGAAACATGACTTGGCAAAAGTCACCATGTAGTAACTGGGTATGCCCGGATGACAGAGAAACATGACTTGGCAAAAGTCACCATGTAGTACCTGGGTATATCAGGATGACAGAGAAACATGAATAGGCAACAGTCACCATGTAGTACTTTGGTATGTCAGGGTGACAGAGAAACATGACTTGGTAAAAGTCACCATGTAGTACCTGGGTATGTCAGGATGACAGAGAAACATGAATAGGCAACAGTCACCATGTAGTACTTTGGTATGTCAGGATGACCCAGAAACATGACTTGGCAAAAGTCACCATGTAGTAACTGGGTATGCCCGGATGACAGAGAAACATGACTTGGCAAATGTCACCATGTAGTACTTAGGTATGTCAGGTGGACCCAATTGCCATGACCTTGCTAAAGTCTCATTGTAATATTCAGATATATCAGGATGACACAGGACCATGACTTGGCAAAAGTCGATTTGTAGTACTCACATATGTCAGGGGGACATGTACTTGGTGGGGTCTTGATTAAGGACATGTGGCTGTGTTTGCATGTGTGTTTGACTTGGAGGTGTTGCCTGACAAAGAGAGATAATTATCATTATTATCATTATTATCATTATTATCGTCACTATCTCCAGGTTTCTTGGGACATCCCCTGACAGCAGCTCCCTTTCTGCTTTGCTTCAAAGTGTTGTCGCACAGATTCGAGCCGTATATGGCATGAAAGAAATCAACACATCAATGGTAAGAAAAGTATTGATATTTGCATTCTTAATATTTACTTATTGTTTTGAGAATGTAATCCAATATTTTTTATTGACAAAAGTGATAAAAATATCTTATGCTCAATAGATGAAGCACCAGTGTTATTGCTGCATAAAATGTATTTATTGTTCAACAGAAAGTGAACACTTTAAAAAAAAGTCTTTGTGTTTTATTTTAATCTGGTTGGCCCATCCTGATCATTGAATGCATTTCATTTCTTGATGAAATGAAGTTGGCTACTTCCTCATTAAAATTCATGACTTATGGTCACTGAACTAAAAGTTATTTTTTCACTTAAAACTTACTTATTCTTGCCCTACAAGATGGATTCTAAAGTCAACTTAGGAAATAATTAAATTACTGACACAATCACAATTTAACCATGTACTCACATTAAATATCCTGTATTTGCTGTAATAACCACAAGTTAATGAAGCAATTTCTTCTTTAAAAAAATTACTGATAATATTGCGTTATTTCTGAAAAAACACACAAAATGAATGTCATCACACCTCTCATATTTTGTGTAGATATAGTTTATCCTGAAATACCTTTTCACTTTATGCATTTTGCCCAGAAGGATTCACACAATCTTCAAATGGAAGTATTCAGGTATTTATTTAAGTATGCTGGTAGGGTAAAAGTCAATTGCACCAACAAGAAACTATACGATGAAACATCACAGCTATCACATCATTAGTGATGAAAGATTCTAGACACATTTTTCAGTAGATCTACCAGCCCTTCACAAGTCAGCTTGCAGCTTGGTCATTTACTTTTTAATCTGACCTAATTTCAGTCCCTTGAGACGATGCAGCTACTTTTTAAGCACTCAATGATGCTGAGGAAGTCCAACAGGAAATTGGTTCTTTTCCTGGATTCCCTTGACCAACTTGATCCTGCCAATGAGGCTAGAAAGTTGACATGGCTAATACACTTACTGACACCAACAACGAAGATCGTCGTGTCCACATTGCCAGAACCAGAATACGAAAGCTTTCCAGCGCTGAAGGCAAAGACATATTTATCTTGCTTTTGTTGTTGTTGTTGTAGTGGCACAAATGAATAGTACTCCATACAATATGTTTGCTAGAATATAATTTCAAACTATGGTGTACTTAATAAATATGCACGTTCACATATGAGCTAGTCGAAAAACTGAGATGTAAGTTTGTGATTTGCTATGTTTTAATAAATGAAAATGTTCAAAATTTCATACAATGTTTTTTTTTTAAATTACTTAAACAACATTTTTGTAATGGCGCCTATTTGTTCGGAAGTCAGTAACCTCATTGCTTCTCATAGCATGCTGAGGATATATTGCTATAAAAAATTTAAAAACATTAACCTGAGGTTCTTGATTTATTCTTGAGTTATTTATACATGTACTTGTAACATTGAGTCAGATGTTTCATTTATACATGTACTTGTTACAGCTTTCGAGAAGTTATATTTATACATATGCTTTTAGGCATATTGCCAGATGTTATATTTATACATATGCTTTTAGGCATATTGCCAGATGTTATATTTATACATATGCTTTAAGGCATATTGCCAGATGTTATATTTATACATATGCTGTTAGGCATATTGCCAGATGTTATATTTATACATATGCTTTAAGGCATATTGCCAGATGTTATATTTATACATATGCTGTTAGGCATATTGCCAGATATTATATTTATACATATGCTGTTAGGCATGTTGCCAGATGTTATATTTATACATATGCTGTTAGGCATATTGCCAGATGTTATATTTATACATATGCTGTTAGGCATATTGCCAGATGTTATATTTATACATATGCTGTTAGGCATATTGCCAGATATTATATTTATACATATGCTGTTAGGCATGTTGCCAGATGTTATATTTATACATATGCTGTTAGTATATGGCCAGATATTATATTTATACATATGCTGTCAGTATATGGCCAGATATTATATTTATACATATGCTGTTAGGCATATTGCCAGATGTTATATTTATACATATGCTTTTAGGCATATTGCCAGATGTTATATTTATACATATGCAGTTAGGCATATTGCCAGATATTATATTTATACATATGCTGTTAGGCATGTTGCCAGATGTTATATTTATACATATGCTGTCAGTATATGGCCAGATATTATATTTATACATATGCTGTTAGGCATATTGCCAGATGTTATATTTATACATATGCTTTTAGGCATATTGCCAGATGTTATATTTATACATATGCTGTTAGGCACATGGCCAGATGTTATATTTATACATATGCTGTCAGTATATGGCCAGATATTATATTTATACATATGCTGTTAGGCATATTGCCAGCTATTATATTTATACATATGCTGTTAGGCATATTGCCAGATGTTATATTTATACATATGCTGTTAGGCACATGGCCAGATATTATATTTATACATATGCTGTTAGGTATATTGCCAGATGTTATATTTATACATATGCTGTTAGTATATGGCCAGATATTATATTTATACATATGCTGTTAAGTATATTGCTAGATGTTATATTTATACATATGCTGTAAGGCACATGGCCAGATATTATATTTATACATATGCTGTTAGGCATATTGCCAGATATTATATTTATACATATGCTGTTAGGCACATGGCCAGATGTTATATTTATACATATGCTGTTAGGTATATTGTCAGATGTTATATTTATACATGTACCTGTTACGTGTGAAATGTTTAACTTAACCATGTGCTAGAAGGAATATTGTCAGATGCTTTATATTAACATGAGGTCTAACAATATGTTTTACACATAACAAGTATGTTGATGTAGATGTTTTATTTATACATGCATGTACTTCTAGGCATCAAAGATACCTGACCAGAATTTCTTACCCCTGGGAGTGATGAAGCCCGAGGTCGCTCAGACAATCTGTGAAAACTGGCTGGCAACGAGAAACCGGTGTCTTACCGACCAACAGATGTCTCTGGTCTTGGATGCTTACCAGAAGTGCCCAACGCTATTGTTTCTTAAGGTAGGTTCGGCCTGTAAGGTTCAAAAGGTTAATATCATCCATTGAGTGAAAGTATGTTTAGATACTAAGGGCACATGGTAAAAGTAAAGTAAAAGACTCCAGCTGCTATTATGCATATGTAAGATAAAACAAACAAATTGCTATAGCTGCATTTCTTAACATTTTTATCTGTGAATATACAGTTTATATTAGATATTTATCTTTATTTGTTATTTTATGAATGTTAATGATTATCATTGCGTAGGTGTGAAACATTTTTTCTGCTCTGACAGCCATCCACAGGTGAGGTGACTATGCTATTATATATTATCAACATATTTAAATTATTGTTTTAATATGCTTATTTATATTTATGACATATTCTGCTTTGTTTGTTCATTAAGCTGTCAATAGAAGAAGCTACTCGCTGGACATCATTTATGCCCATTGACCAGACAGTCCTGCAAAACACTGTCCGTGCAAGCATTGACCATCTATTTGCTAGGCTGGAAAAGATCCATGGCAAAATCCTTGTTTCCCGGGCATTGTCATATCTCACACAGGGTAAGCATTTACTAAAAGTTGTTTTATAAGTACATGTAGTCAGCATTGAGTCACAAGTGCTGGTTACAACTGAAATGGTTATTCATATAATGCGTTTACTTCTTCATTGGGTCACAAGAGCAATCACAATTAAAATAGTTAAGCATGTAATGTGTTCGCTCATTGAGTCACAAGAGCGGTCACAACTGCAATGGTTAAGCATATAATGTGTTTGCTCATTGAGTCACAAGTGCGGCAACTATTGAAATGGTTAAGAATATAATGCGTTTACTTCTTCATTGAGTCACAAGTGCGGCCGCAATTGAAATGGTATGAGTCGTTAAGGTCTGCTACTGTTTGGTTGTAACTAAAAATAAGACCTCTAATGGGTTTTTGTACTTATAACAAATCATTGGGTTTTCTTTGTTTTCGAAGTAACTGGGGATTTTATTGATGATATTTTTGTCCTGAAAGATACTAGGTAAGTCGATAAAATCAATCCTTTTATTAATGTATTTGATTTTCATGAAATGTTGTTTGTGTTGAGACTGTTTATCTATATGAGGTCTTAAACATGGGTAGTATACTTTTGAATAATGGAAGACACCTCATATAAAGGATGAGTACGTAAATATATTTTTATCTGCCTCATTGTAGAAAATAACTAGTGATTTCAAGGGTAGATTTGTAACTGTACAAAGTAAGGCCTGAATACCAGATCGAATATGAAGTGTTTTTAGATCTAGAATAAAAACGGTTTTCCTAAAACTGCGTTTAAGATTATGATTTTTTCTAATTCCATGAGATCGGCGTTTGCTCTTGCGTAAAGATAGAATATTAAAGATGTCAATGTTCGGATTTTTAGAAATATTGCCCGCTTGATGAATAATGTCATTAAGACCGAGTGGAAATGGAGTCTGAAGTTTTTTAATCCAGTCAAGTTTGGCACTGTATCTGGCCTTTAATTTAAATCCTTTAGAAACGTCGTCATCGAAAACAATTTTTTGCAAAGGTTGTAAGTTCACATATTTTAAAGAATGTCCAGTAGTTAGGAAATGATTATAAAGATAGTTCTTAAAACGACGAGCGTTACGGATTTATATGAATGTTCTCGAAATCTAATTTGACCAATGTTCTGCAGTTTACAGTTAGGATGGTTTCATGTTATAACATAAATTATGTTGTTACTTTGTCAGTCAATATCACATGGTAAGGAAATGTTAAATGAACGGCCATTTACATTAGACTTGACAGTGGAGTTACAGTTAAGGAATCTACATGTACTACATCTTTTATAATTACACTTGTAGATATTAAAGTACACATTATGTCCACTCTGCATTTGTGCGGGGGAATTCTTTACATAACTACTAGAAACGTTACGTAAAATACACGACTGCCGAAGAAATAAATTACTCGAATTAGAAATATAAACCCCGGAAGACGGGTGTAATTTTATTGGTGAAATTTTGACAATGACTCTTCTGGAAAATATATCATCAGCACCATTAGACAAATGCACAGTAGACACATTATGCAATCTTAAGGGTGAAATATTAATGTTTGGTTTTAGTAGTCTGTTCATGGTTGTTTTATTTCAAGTAAAATAAACCTAAGTCCAAGGTTTGTCAAAAGAAAATATACGTAACAATCCTAATATGATAACAACATAGATTACATGCACGGGGAGATTTTTTTCGACCACCACACTGCACAAGTAACACTGTTGTGATTATGAATAGGTAAATGAGGAAAGGTCCTATCAAAATTTCCACAGATATTTAAATTTTATGTACCTGTATAAGCATATAATGTGTTTGCTCATTGAGTCACAAGTGCGGCCACAATTGAAATGGTTAATCATATAATGTGTTAACTCATTGAGTCACAAGCGTGGCCACAATTGTAATGGTTAAGAATATAATGCGTTTACTCCTTCATTGAGTCACAATCACTGGCCACAAATGTAATGGTTAAGCATATGTGTGTTTATTTATTAATTTATAATGTTTTTGAATGATACTTCCCCAATTCTGTGTATTCTATTGCAGCTCACAATGGTGCATCAGAGGCGGAGTTAGAGGACATTTTGTCATGTGATGATGACGTATTGAATGATGTGTACATGTACTGGACTCCGCCCACCAGAAGGTTGCCTCCTTTATTGCTCGTCAGGATTCGCCATGATCTAGACCAATTCCTTGGTAACATGAGCAACATACCCTGTCTCAACATTTTATTGTGTTAAGAATATATGAGGAATTTAGCTTATACACACTTTGTCTGGCCATATTCGACTTAAAACAAATGTTCCCTTTCTACTGGCCATTCAACAAACAATTCTATTAATGACATATTTTCTTTTAGTTGTCCAGATTACATGGTTTGTTTACAAAATACTGCATTAAATTTCTTGCTTGCAAAGTTTTTATGAATCTCGTTTTTTTACACTAGAGTTTAATTACAAAAACAACAACAACAACGTTTTGCACTTAATTTGTTTAGATTTGCGTGTCATTCTTCTTGTATACGTAATGGAAAACCTCATCAGCCAATGTGCAATCTGTCTTTGTTATTTATTATCATTATTATACAATGTATTCTCCTATATATATATTATGTTCTGCTACCCACTCCCCGCGCCAGCTGGCTCTTATCAGACTTATTTTTTTGCTTTCAGTAATACTGTAAAGCTGTAAATTTCAAGGTTAAACATGCTGTCATCACTATAATAAGATGTAATGAAGTGTAAAATTATTTTGGACCTATGAACAATAGCAAGAAAAGATAATGGATGTATTGCATTCAATGTGCTATAAAAAGCCTATGTTTTAGAACTGGTGTTGATGATAAATGTTACACAAGTCAAACAAAACCAAATCATTAGACATAAAACTTATAGGAACAAATATTGTCTTTCAATTGATTCATAAATATATAACAATGGCTAGCATGTGTTTGCTTCTTTTTAGTTCATTTAAATTTTTAGTTAAAAAAGAGATACAAATATCTACGTTTTATATAAAAATGTCAAAAAATATTCCTAAGCCTATTTTCTTTTAAATCTGTTTTAACATGTATTAGTATTGTCTGCTTCATTGTTGCCTGCTACATTTTTTTTATTGTTACATGCTGCATTGTTACCCATGGCATGCTGAGACAATTTCTTTGACAAAAAAAACAACAACAACAATATCAACAAACAAAACCAAACTATGCAAAACATCTGAAGCTATTTGCTTCTTTCACTCTGAACACCAAGTTTCTGAATTATTCCTTAACATGCCTAGCTCTCAAGCAATGTGCCAAAATAGTCCCATACAATTATTATCTATGAACAACTTTTCAACGCTAGCTTTAACTGTACCTTAACTGCGATATGTCTTGTTGTAGTTGAGCGAGGCGCTGATGGTGTGCGTGTGCTCTATTGGTACCATCGACAGTTCATTGAGGCAGCAGTAGCCAGGTATTGTTCCGACCAGGATCAGAACAAACTCATCCATTCCAACCTAGCAAACTTCTTCAATGGAAAATGGGCCAATGGTATGTTTGTTTTTATCGTCGTTTTTGTCAGTAGCAGCAGCAGCAACAATAACATGTCCACTACCAACATAACCATCATCATCATCTCTATCCTCATCCTTATCCTCATCACAATCATCACCAATATCAACGTTATCATCATTATCATTAAATAACCATCATTATCATCATCTTGAATACATGCATTGATATGCACAAATCATATAGAAATTATCACATTATATGTTATGTTTTTTATTCATTACCTCACATTGACACATTGACATTATATAACCGTAATGACAATGTGACATTGTCTACTCATCAGCTTTAAGTGCCATCAACCATTCATGTCTTTAATAAATTAATCCTTGCTTCACTTCAGGAAGAAAGAAGTCGTTTGTCACAAAGAAGGGTGAGAAGGGTGCTGAAGACAGATACGTTGCTCAGCAACCATTGAAGTATAAAAACAACATATATAACATCCGTGCCATGAACAATTTGCCCTATCACTGCCTGAGGGCAGAACAGCTGGACATGTTAAAGAGTCAGTGCTTGGCCAATATTAGCTTTATCTTGCATAAACTTCAAGCCCTGCCAACAGAGTAAGTAACCAAGTTGATGGTGTTACTATACATATAACTGTGTCATTAAGACCATTTCTATGTTGTTCACTAAACTTCCTCAAGCCCCTCCCTAACATCAACTTTGAGATTTTTCTCAACTTTGTTTAGATTTCCTCAAGTTCATGTTTCACTAAATACTTTTAGGAGCATTTCTCTTGAGTTTTCCTCAAATATTCAAGGAACGCTGCCAGTAGCCATAAATTGTTTCTTCAAATATGGCGCTGGCAAGAACGTTTTTTTCTCAGTTGAGGTTACTCAACATTGAGTTGTGTGCATTTTGTGAATAGTAATTTCAGAGATTTCTCAGCTAATTAGGATTTTGAGGTAAAGGAATAGCTGGGGAATATTACAGGGTCTGTTAAGTTTGAGTTCCACTTGGAAAGAAAACTTACATGTGGAGAGATCTTCAAGCTGACTGAAGGTGAGTTGTTCCTACTCATATATTTGTTTGAGCTCTTCCATTACAAAAAAGAGATTAAAGTCGCGATAATTTACATCAGTTGTTTATTTATAGAACCAATACTTTAAAACAAAAGGTCTAGCATACACCTTCACTCCATTTTTCCCAGCCTTTCAATGGGAGACATTCTCAAAGTTGACACAAATAGCCTTCATGCTTAGACAGATGACCTTGCATTATGACTTTCGTTGGTAATGACAGCCTCTGTACATGATACCAAACATTTCCTGTTTTGCAACAACACAATGATATTAGAACTAGAATATCTGCAGTGTGCTGATGACTTTCCTTTGGTGTCTTCTTCTACCAATAAAAGTGGATATCAGACTTGTGTCACTGTAATACTTGTAAATAACATCATCATTATTGGCAGCAAAAGCAGCAGCAGCAATAGTACCATAACAACAACCACCACCACCACAAAAATAACATCACAATTAATCCCCAAAACAACAATGACATCAAAAGAAACAGAATCCTTGTACTCCTGTAGGTGTTTGATGGATGACTACCTCAATGCCTTGAGCAAGTACCCCGAGGACCAGTTAATCAGTCCCATCTATGAGGCCCTATGTCTGTCGCAAACGGGCATCAGCCATGACCCTGTTCAGGTCATCCCACAACTTCTTGGCCGATTGGTGGAGTCCAAGGTAGTACAGATATTGTTTACATTAAAACAAAAGAAAAACAAAATATTATAGTATTACAAGACTACATTTCGTCTGTTAGAATATTTTGATTAATTATTTCTTTGTGGTGATACAGACGTCGCTGAGAATCTCTTATTTGCAAAAGAGCCTGCTTTCTACCTTTTTATTTGTATATTATGATCTTGTACACTGTCTCTGTACTAATTTTATCAAACAAACAATATATATTTATTTACAAATAAAATAATTAAAATGTTTCTATGCAGTACTAAGATGACACTATTTATATTGTTTTGGAATATGTCAGTAAACAATTTCAACAGTTTATTTGACTTAATTTTTTTCATGTTAAACACTTTTGAAAGTTACCTGGCAAATTATGTCCTGGTAAACTTCGATATTACTTTGAACATCCTGTAACATGTTTCGAATGGTTGAATATTGACTTTCATCTCAAAAAGATACGTATTATGGACTTCTAGTTAGTTTTTTACTGAAAATTCCTTACCAAGTTAAAACATTTGTCTTGTATAAATGTAGTAATATTCAATGCCATTTACTTGCGGTTTTGCAAATACCTGTAAAACTTTTTTAAAACATACAAGTGATTCTAAAACAAACAAAAGAAAACATGTAGCACAAACTATTGATCCATCATCAAACATGGATTATTCTGGATACATTTAAATATGCTTCTACCAGGAGACAGGCAAATGTTGCAGGCACCTCGAGTTGATATTGGTGTCAAAAACAACATCCTATCTTTCAACAGTAAGATCAGAACATTGTTTTAAACTGTAATGATCGGTGGATCTACTCGGTTGTGTAAGATACAACTCAGAATGCGTCTTCCAGGTTCGACTTTTAATTTGACTCTACATAAAACACATATATATGGAAATGACATCGCATAACAAAACATATGGAAGTGACGTCAACAACGTCACCAAAACTATGTAAGCGTTAATTCACCAAATTATGTCTGTCTTTACGTTATGTAATAATTCCATGACAATCCTATTAATTACTGACTGGTTACACACCGTTTCTCTTCAGGAGACTTCCCCGTTTCTGGAGGCGTGTCGCAGGTACCCTGTGTTGAGGTTGGAGCCAAGTAAGAACATTTTGACCCAGCCAGGGGGCCAGCTAATCCACTGTATTCTCGCCCACAAACACGGAGTGGACATGATGGATCTCACACCAGATGGATGTTATGCTCTAACTGGTAGGTACTTTATGGTTTGAACAACTGCAATGTCCAAAATGTAATCAAATTTTCTAACAACTCAAAGAAATATATTGGATAAATAACAGTCATTTTTTCTCATTGATTTCAGTTATTCTGCAAATAATATAGTTTTTGATGAGGACATTTGTCAGTAAAGCTTGTTACAACTCATTTAAAATAAAAAACATGGTTTTGAACAAAGTTATTTCAAAACTAGTTTGGTTGATGTAACTGCCATTAGCATACAACAAGGTTTTATATAATAATATTTAAAAAATAAAGTGTATTTCCTTTTTGTGACTTATAACATTACTGAGTTAGAAGCATTTGGAAGATTTATACATGATTGATGAACTTATAGTGATGTGGCATGAACTATGTGGCATGAACTACATTTTGTATGTTTACACAAATATGGGCTGTATTTTAAATTTGCATCAAATTAGTGCTGTGACGTAGTGGTAGAGTCGCCGACTTATAACTCCTCAGATCGCTTAGCCTCTCACCATATAGGTTCGAGTCCTATTCGGGGTAAAGGACTTAATGTGGGAAGGTCTTTCAGCTGACCTGCGATGCGCTGGTGGTTCTATCCAGACATTTGTTTGGGCTCTTCTTCCACCAAAATACCTGGATAGCGCTATAATGATCATAATTGGTCGCTGCAATGTATTGAAAAAACAAAAAAACAAAACAAAAACAAATTTGCATCAAAATTGTTTTGTACTAATTTTTAATCATAAAGGTTTGTAAAGTTAAAACTAGGGGATTTTAATCGCATTCTCATAGGCGCACCTTTGTATTTTGTGCAATTAATAAATAGCACTTGAATTGAATTTCTGTAAAATGTTCTATTTCAAATTTTGTAAATAGGCTTTGAGATTGTTAAAAATGTATGATTTTGTTTCAATGTTACAATTAGGAAAAACATAAAAACACTGTGTTTTTAATCTCAATTTCACAGTAATTGACATTTTGATTCGTCCTATTTTTGCAGTTACATAAAGCTATTATGCCCAATTGTTTTTATAGAAAAAATATGGACAAAACACACGACTTTTTATCACAATTTGGGGAAAACATGAATAAATAGTGGGGATCTCACCCATCCTCCCCCAAAAAGATTCTATTTTAAAGGATATAAACTATTTTCTTTTTATGCTTATTCATTAAGTAAGTAACAATTTGTATAGATTTTGTAACAAATACATTTTAGGTTAAAAAAATTCTTTGCCCTATGGTTTCTTTAACTATTGAAAATATACCAAATATTGGCTTTAAAATTGCCCAACAAACAAACCAACAATCAACCAACCAACCAAACAAACAGACAACCTTCCTTGACTTCTTTTGTATATCAGGCCCCAGTTTGAGCCCAGGATCCCCAACCTTGAACCAGTATTCTTCTGAGTCTGCTAAAAGTACTGAAAAAACTGTTAACATCCAAAATAATAATATTTTTTGTGGTTTACTGAACCAAAAAGAAATGTATATACTGGTACATCATACATATATATTTTTTTCAATCATTAACCTTATAATATTATATCTTCTGCGTAAATTGTTCTTTGAAATTTTATACGTTATATGTTCATAATTTATCTATAAGTGTGTCAAGAAGAGAAAGCATTGAAAATTTGGAATGTCAAGGAAGGAAAAATTCAACGAAATGTGGCTGGCGTGGAGCAGTGTTATGAGGCCCGTTTCTGCCACAATGGTGAATGGATTGTCATTGAAAGAAGCCAGTTTTCTGAAGTTCAAGAAGTCCTGTCTGGTATGTTTAATTTATTTCTTCCATAAAATTCAAAATGATTGTAAACTATACACAATGTCTCTTAGTTTAATCCTTGTCTTTTGGTTAAATCCTTGTGGACGTTCTACTTCAAGAGTATATTCAGGAGTCAGCTGATATTGCCCTGAAGAATTGCATAGTTGCCAGTCTTGTCCAACTAACCATTACCTACCTTGGAAGTGGACAGTCAAGTGGGGATTAATATAAGTTACAAGAACTTGTTTCCCCATCAACAATAATTGAATAGGTTTAAAATAATGGTGCATGTCAGGTGTAGGACTTCAACTTAGCCCTCCATCTGTCTAAAGCCCTAACATAACATCAAATTTGCTTTGAGCTAGTTTGTATTAAACCTTTATTGCAGTTGTTTCAGTAATTTTACAACATCTACCCATAAATTATGACTTTTTAAATGAAATGAATTAGAATCAACACAATGTTTGAATTCTATTTGAAACAAATTTTCATTTTAAAAACGAAATTGTGTTAATAAACATTTATTCTGCATATTCTTTTTCGGTCAATAAACATGTAAATATATGTACATATGTCCATTTTTCCGCAGGTATGATAATAAGCCAACAAGACCCTTGTTTAAAACTGACATGCGTAACAAGGCAAAGCTTGAAAAAATTCTTCGCACCAAGCAGAATTTGAACCTGGCCACGCAATGAGAAGTCTTTACCATAACTACTGAGCAAATGACTTGACTACTGAACACAATGACTAGGTATTGGTTATACAATCAAACACATGTAAAGTTTTGCATATTAAGGTTGATTGATGTTAGTACTATAATCACAATTTCAATATATTTCTGAAACCTATTATAACATTATTATATCATGTATACATGTGCAGGACGCCGTATTGGGGTTCTACCAGGAGCTATAAACAAGATTATTGTGGCTGGTAAAAACCAGGATTTGGTGTGTATTTTTCACAAAAAGATGTGTACAGTGTTTGATGTGAGTCAAGACTGTAAGCAAGTGGCGCAAATCACTGCTCCTGAAAACAAGAAATTTGGTGTCGGGACAACGGGTCATGGTAAGTACAAAACCGATTATGACATCCATGGTTCTTGTTACCATGGTTTTGGAACAGTAGTTAATTATGAATTCTTGATATAGATTGACTGAAATTAACCTTTTTTAGAATAAACAAAAACATTAAAAATGGTATACCATACTGTACTTACTATCCATCTGTAAAATGTGAAATACAAACTGAAGAATAAATTTACCATTTAACAACAAAAACAGATAATGTGCTGTTTATTTCAATTTTTTGTTCAGAAATGGATTAATATAAATAATTCAAGCAGTTGGTTTAGCTTTATCCTTTTATATATCGAATATAGTATGACATGACCTAAAAACCGTCCAAAACCAGCAACGCATGCAAATCATTGTAACTTTTCGATTTATTGAGATGCAGTTAAAAATATATCAGTTACTTTAAAATATAATTGGTAAAGTAAGAGATCAGTCAACAAACTCCATTGAACCAGAGATGCAATGCATTTAATGTTCCCATTTAATTCCCTCACATAACCCAGGCGCGGAGAACTATGTTGCTGTGACGGACGATTTGCAGTTGTTCATCTGCGTCCTTGACCTCCGCACTAATACATTCATCTCAACATTCCGGGCCTTTCCTCAGACAAAGGATGAGGATGGGGAATTAGAAGACAATGACCTTGAGGCCCTTGCCATTTTTCCAGACGAGACACACCTAGCCTACGTTTCCATGTTCACATGCGAAGTGGTGTTTGCGGATTTTCAAGGCAACCGTCTGAGGTCCATTCCTGGTATGTTGAAGGGTCACTTCTTGCTAGGACAGTTTTAAAAGTACTTATAAGTTACTGTTCCTTTACTTTTTGCAATCCATTTGTATTTACCTTGTGCAAGTCCTAACAAAATTAATGCACAGATTTAAGTATAGTGCAATGCAGGTGTCCTCGACTACCACACATCTCAAGACAAGGATACATTAAACATTAAAGCGGTCCAAGCACTTTGGTGGTCAATGCTTCAGAAAAGTTTCACATTTTGAGACATTGACAACTGATGGAGATAAACTGTCATATATAACTTTGTGTTCGAAGTACTGACTCTTTTAAACTATTCAAAACTTTAACTTTTAATTTAAAGTAAACAGAAGGTTAAGGGTTGCAATGCAAGACCAATAAACTCCCTGTAAAACCAGGATTGTAGGCCACTATCACCCCATGTATTGTCGGACACCCACGACTGATCCATTCCGCTTCTCTCCATTCATCACTCGTGGGATATTTAGTTCACTTTTCGCCATTTCGTGTAATAATATTTAATTGGTCGCTTCATAAGCTGATGTAGATTTCAGTCCAGTGAAAACGCCTGTTCTTTTATTGTTTCAACAAACTTGTTAAAGTGGCAACATCATTGTTATACTTCTAGCCTCCATGCTGAAGAGTATAGATTTTGTAAGCAGTATAATGATTGGCCAATTCTTGTTCTATTCAATAAGATGACAGAAAAACCTATAAAACCACAGTTGACGAATGAAATAAAACGGAACAGTCGAGCGTGTGTATCCGATGATGCACCCTAAGAAAAAACCAATAAATCCACGGTCGACAATTGTAATAAAATGGAAAAGTCGAGTGTGGGTATCCGACGATGCACCCTTAGAGAAACAAAAATACTCACGGTCAACGGCTGTAGTAAAACGAAATAGTCAAGCGTGGGTAAACGTCTATGCACCCTATGTCTGTTATATCACATGTTAAGCCTTAAGACAAGGTGTCCTGGATTGTGGTTTATTTATTTATTCACAGTTCATTTACCGTTGAAGTTTATATTTCATCTTGATAAAATCTTCATCTTTCTTAAAATATTAATGTTAACATTCAATGTTTTACTTCTGCTACAAAACTATATGACTGCCTTTTTTTGTTTCACATCGAACAATGGAAATAAAAGCGATTCTCACTTCTAAAATATAACCTCGAAACTCTTCAGCTTATAAAGTTTCTGTTTTGCAATCTTTCCATGTCACGATGACTAGCAACCATTAACATGCTTATAAATTAGAATGATATTAATGAAGTTAATTGTTTCAATCTTATAAGCAATCAGTCTACTTTACAAGATTATTATATCATTACAATATATTATATCATTACAATATCATAAATGCACTAGCTTTCATTTACTACTGATCAGCTTTATAAAATCTATGTAGTTTCAGACCTGCTTACGATGCCCAAGTCTTGACAATGTTATGTTACAAATGTTCACCATTTCCATCTCTTGGAACACTGTTATAAAGAATGAACTTATTTGTTATTAGTAAATAATGCTGTCTCCATTTAATGAATAATGATTTGAAATGAATGATGGACTCTTTTGTATTTGAAAGAATTACAAGGTCCATTCAGAGTTTCAAGATGTATAAAAACAAGCACTAACACTATAAAAGTTTTAATTTATTATTATTTTTTTTGTTACATTGCACCAACACAATTATAGTCATTTTGGCAATGTTCAGCTAATTATTAATGGAGGCAGACCCAGACTTATGTCTGGGTAGAACCACTGGCGCATGAGGGGTTAGCTGGAAAATGTCCCCACATGAAAGTTCTCATCCCCAACCTGGACTCGAACCCATGTGGTGAGGGGCTGAGGAGTTTCAAGTCAGGGACCCTAACCGCTCAACAACAGACACCACTTTATAAAATGCTGAGACATTGCAGACAGAAAAGAATAGTTACTGCCTTTAATAGATAGTTTCCCCATCAGTGAAAATCCCTTATCTTGGCAGCCATCTTTGATGGTAACTTCAAGGGATTTTTTCATATGAATTGTAGAGAAGGGTAAATTAAATTTTCTTGTAATTTCTTCATCTGTGGTCCGAAAATTAAAACCTATAAACCATTGAAAAGCTCTTGAAATTCATAATTTTAGAATACACTTTTTTACAATTGATAAATGCACACAGAATTAAAACACAGAAATAAATAAAACCATTGGCTCATGCTTAACACAAAATGAACAGTGTATCATTTTCGGTTGTATTTCTTTAACCTTTAAAACTATCAAAATATAGTTTCCTGATTTCGGCCTACAATAGCTTATGCCCACAAAGATGGCTGCCTTAAACTGTCTTATCAGTGTCGATGACATCACATGGAAACTATCTAGTAGTGTGCCTGCAAAAGGTCTGATTGAGGCTTAAACCAGGTTTACTGGAGCTCAAACCAAGCACTAGCCGCAAGTTTTGCTCTGACACGGTGTCACCTTTGCAGCCAATGAAGATTTTTGCATCAACTATGGCAGCATCAAATTTAGCAAAGATGGAAGACTCTTCCTTATGAGGCACAGAAAACAAATCAAAATCTTTGATACTGCCACATTACAGGTGAGGTATTATAGCATACCTATAATTCAACTAGCTGATAAAATGCGCTAGCTTGAAAACACATCACATCTGAATATGCATGATAACTGTGTCCAGTAGGCACTGCATGTGTTAGTCTATTGTGTTTACATGTTTTTAAATGTTGCGATATTGGCCTGATCCTATATATATATATATATATATATATATATATATATATATATATATATATATATATATATATATTTGGCTTATATTTTCTATGTTATCATGTCATAAGTGTGACATATATATATATGTCACACGTATGACATGATAACATAGAAAATACAAGCCAAAAATACAAATGCCTGATAGGTTTCTTTACACATTCCTCCGCCTGTTACCTGTATAGATTTGCTCTGTGTCAATAATGTATAGAAAAAAAAATCTCCATAATTCTGCTGTGACAGTTGTATGATCAAAACACACAGGAGCGCTGTTTGAGCAATTTAAGTTTGACCCTGAAGGGGCATAGTATAAGGTGTGTAAACAGAGGTCAAAATGATTCCATAGTAAATCAAATGTACAATGCATTGAAAATTGGAAAGCGGAGAAGTCTTCAGCTGCAAATAAACACCTCTTCTAAAATATAGATAATGCATAGTCAGTAAAACACTAAATCTAATAGCAGTTTGATCCTCATTTCGACCCTTTCATCTGGTCTCTGAAAGATATGCGTACGTGACTTCATTCATTCATAAATGTAAATTTTATATATATCTTACTTAGACAATATAAACTTCCAGTTTAAACAGATAACAATATTAATGTTAACATTTGAAGCATGTATATTTGTTTTATACTTGCTCTATTTCTTCCCATGCATGAATAGCTGACTGCGAGTAGTCAAGGTCATACAGGGTCAATCTTGTTTGCTTCTGAAATTCCGCTTTCTCGTAACTGGACGGTGTCGTAAGCCACACTGCCCAAAAATCCCGTAAGTTGTTTTAGAAGTGTAGTTCTACTACTGTAGTTCTACTCTGAATTTTGATGATAGATATAGTTTCAAGGGGTATTTTGTCGTACTAACGTTCTAGCTTTCAGTAACATAAGACATCTATTGACCTACAGCAAGTTGCCTGTCTGGACCACCTTATTGATATTGTGGATGAGAGATCCAATGATATGCAGACCATACTGACAATTGGTGAGGACTGTAAACTCATGATCTGGGATAGAAGCAGGCCCATTCTTCAACAGAACAACTCTGATAACATCTGGGACAACTTTAAAATAGAGTAAGTTGTTTGCTTTTGTCAATAAAAGATCTTTAAACGATAAGGCAACTAGAAGTAGAAAAGATCCATATCAATCAGCAGTCTGCTTGGAGCAGCCTGGCAGGATCTGCATCTTTCTCCACTATAGCACAGGCAATAGGTCTTATAACCTTTAACCCTATTACTTTGAATAAGGTTGGGTTTAATAACAAATAAGGCATATTAAAGTCAGCAATATATATTTCATTTTTTCTGTTTTGTACACAGTCTAGAGATTGATGACTATATGGAATAATTAAAGAATATTTGTCAATTTTGCAGCCACAACTTAAATTATTATTTTTCTTTGCACACTTGTGAAATGAAGTACGATCATACACTGAAATAAACAGCTTTTCTTTTTCTGACAAGCTTATTTCATCTTTAATTTTTATTTTAATATTTTAGCTGTTTTGCCATACCTAATTATCTCCTTTGGGGGCATGCGTGAAAATGATACACCTATCACTTTTGTGGTCCAAAGGAAAATGATGATACATTCTTTCACTAGTATTTATCACTCTTTAAACCAAAAGCGTGAAAGCCATCATCCAATAAGCAATACAATGGAATGTATTGTGTTTTACGTGTTAGTTTCTCAATTTCTGTGAAGTCCATCACTTTAGAGACATGCTTGTCCTTTCAGAAAATGCATTGTGCAGTCAGCTGATAAGCCATTTTCATGAAATTCCTGTCTCTTTCAGGGAATGCTTGTTACTAGTCAACAGTCGCTATGTTCTGTTGTGTGTGACAGAAAAGAAAGGTGACAGATCCCAATGGATTATGGTGTTCGACATCATAGAAGACAAAGTTGTCAAGCAGTCAAAATTTCCAGTAAGTGTCACTTCATCTCCCCTTGACATAAACATATTTTATGCTTGAGAAGTTCTAGCTTTGTTTTCCAAAGCAGAAACTGGGCAGATGTTCATCAGCGGTTTAATATGTAACTTCTGGCATTAAGATCAATCAGAGGAAGTGCAGAGGACAGGAACCATAACTTTGGCTTGATTTTAAGATTCTAACCCACTCTTGTTGACTGTATATCAATCGTCCTTTTATATCAAACTCCATACGTGGACGTTGACTTTTAAGGACTTTGAGCATTTTCAGCAAAAAAATGTTAAAAAGATGGAGTTTATTGAGACCGTATTTAAAAGAGGTACTGAAAAGGAGTGTATAACACAATCTAATGACAAAGCAGGTGTGAGACATGTACTATCTGGCTGACATCCAACTTAAATCTGGGCCAAAACATATTGATAACATCTGGAGGCAATGCATGCAGATGGTAAATGCATTTGGGAAAGAATACATATTTGTTATATTTGTTAAGTGTCTGTAATTTTGAAGTTTTGTGTATGTTTTTGAGATAGGGGTGATGACACCATGCATGGGAATGGCGATCTGACTATGTTAGATTTTATAAAACATAACTAGTTGTTGATCGTGAAGAGAACCTCTTTGGTTTGTTAGGGATTCACTTGAATAGGAAAATAAGAAAAGGTCCTATCAAAATTACCACATATATTTAAATCTGAACTACCCCTAGACAAAGGCAAACAAGGTAAATGTAAATGGGACGTAACTCACAAAAAGAAAAACCAGCAGTTACCGCCTTGGGATGGTCTGTCGGCAAATAACTCCACAACAGGTGCGTTTCGGGGGCCGTTTTTTAAAGTTACGAACAATTACATGGGAAATATCTTATGTTGTAATACTTTTGAATATATTCGGTTCTTTTCTAATGACATGCAAGGAACTTTACCCAAATATGAACGGCTCAAATCCTGACCCGCATAAGTTTAATAATTTTAAACCTTTTCAACTTGATTGGTGTGGTAATAAGATTTTATAACATAGAAATTATGGAAAAAAATACATGTTTATTATTCTTAACCCGTGTAAGGCATCAACTTTCTTTTTATTTTTTTTTATTTTTTAACGTAGGTTAGGCACGTGCGTGAAGTGCGTAATGGCAGAAACGAGCCTGCTCCTCCATAGTCAGTGTTTGAATTATCCTTCTATTGATTTTGCTGTATCAAGAATTTCTTGACTACTAAGTAGCCGATTCGTAATGATTTTACTGAATACTTTTTTGTTTTTTAAAAAGGGAAAAGTCCGGCTTATTAGCAGCTGCCGCATTGATCTCTATGAAGAGAACTTTCATTGCTACAGGCGCATTGTTAACATTTGCTGATTCTCAATGCAGCTTCTTCTGATAGACGGTGTTCATAGTATGACAGAGGTTATTCAAGGTCGATACTTGTACAAGAATTCTCATTTTGTATCCAATGAGCCGGTACAACTGTTTTTAAGTGAGAAGAAATCCTCAATGATTGTATCTGCATGAATTTTGTTCAATTGTTTAGATAATATCCTCAATTTCCTGGCAATATTATAAGGCTTAAAATAATTTTTTTTTTTTTTATTAAATTTATACGATTTGGTAGGGTCTTGGATTTTTCATTTTTTTTCTAGGAGAGTGTGTACGCTGGGTCTTTTCCCTTTAAATCCATTTGCCTTGCTTCGGAAAATTGTATTTTTAACTATAAGAGACTTTACAACCCTGTCTGTTAATCTGCCTTATTGTCGATTAACATTTTCTTACATGCCATACTATTGGTTTAAGTCTAATCTGTAGGCTTGTTCATTGCTGAAGAGTTTGGCTTCAAACATGCTTAGCATGCCTTCAGCAAACAGTATAAATCCCGATCAGCCAGGTCTCTCTGGAGTCTGAAAGCTGTCTTATCATTTTACACTGTGCTTGCTACAGAGTCTTGTTATCTTTGCATTTAGCAGTTTGCTTAGCTTTTGTACTTCTTTTTATAAGGGTAACACATTATGGAATTGTGTTCTAGAGTTGCATGGCACAAGTCTGTTGGACTTGGGTTATCGTCCCAACAACAAGCCATTAGCATACATGTCAACTCTCCCACTTTTAGAGGGTGACTCCCACTTTTAAGGTTCAAATTATTTGAAAATGAGGGGTATTTTACACACTTTAAGAATTCTCCATACCATACTTGGAAACATAACTTCCTTCTTTGTTTATATATATAAAAACAAATATCTCATTTTGCAAGAGAAAATCTCCCATTTTGGCCTCAGAAAAAGTTCATATGTATGCATAAGTCCCATATGCGATTGATTATATAACCAAAATCAAATTTTCTTCTTTCTTCTGATGCTCTGCACTGCCTTTATTGCACATTTCCTTCCAGTCTGAAACAAGAACAAAACTTCAAAGAACACAAGACGCAGACGTTGTAGCTGTTAAAATGGGAAAAAGAATGTTCCTTGTTCATGTGCCTACACTGACCCTGAAGTGCACAGTCCAGGGGGTTTTGTCAGCAAGTGTCACTGAAGACAATGTGTCCTCTGACAACCGTGAGTTGATGATGATACTGATGATAATGATGGTAATGATGATAATGATTGTAATGATTGATGGTAATGATGATAATGATGGTAATGATGATAATGACCATTGTCATAATGAGAAAGAAGAAAAAGAGCAGCTAGCAGATGATGATGATGGTGATGATGAGAATGAAAATGATAGAGGTGAAGATGTAGATGATGACAATTATCAGGATGAAGATAATGATAATGAAATGGATAATAATGCTGCTGCTGATAATGATGATGAATGTGGTGGTGGTGATGATTATTTCGATTATTATGATGATGATCATGCTGCTGCTGCTGCAGATGACAATGATAACATTTAAACAATTCTGTTATATTTTACACAACAGACCTGGTTACACTCTCCCGGGGAAGAAAGAACATAAAGATCATCAATTTAAACACAGGAAAAGTGATGAAAATAATAAAAATGAACCTAGAAGGAAAAGATCGAATTTCAGAAGTAACGGTAAGAAATGTGATTCTTTACATCTTAGAAAATTTTAAGATGTGTTATTGTAATTATTGTTTAGAAAAAAAATCATATCCTTGAAATCATTATGATTGGCGATTTACAAAATAAGATCAATATTTTACCAGAGTAAAGTAACACTGAGTGTAAATATTATAAGCGTTGAAAAAATCTATAATCTGTTGATTTTGTTGATCTTATAGACTTAAAAATATCAATTAAATCGTTAATTAACTGGCACCAGTGCCTCATATTTTAATGTTTCACGATGTAAGACCTTTACATTTTTAACATATTGTTAACATTTGTTGCATGAAAATGGGACACTTGCTATTAGTGCACATGAATTGTGATTGTTCATAATTCTATTAAATTGAGCCAATTAGCAACAACAGCAATGTTTTGAAGAGTTGTTCGGCCTGCGACAAGGTCATTAAACTGTCAACACATGCTTTTGACTGTTGCGCCAGTTATACTTTTGTAATGCTTTAATTAGTGTGTAAGAGATTGTCACGTGTGCAACTTATATTTGGCTAGCGTGGCGTTGAAAAGGAGAAAGAGGTTTGATTTATCTTTACTGAGTTGATAGTGCTAAATACATCTCAAATGCTTAAAATGGATATTTGCAGTAATGTAAATGCTCAAAAAAATATGCCATAAGCTGATAAAGATAAAAAGATACGCCAATACCCGAAATGCATGTTATCACAATATAATCTCCAAATTTTTACTCTTAAGCTTAAAATCTTTACTTTTACGAATTTAATGGTTAGTCAACACTATAGCATGAATCTGTGTTTTGCTAACAGAGAAACCTTAAAAGACAGTATTTTGATAAATAGTAAATAACTAACATTCTGTTAATTGATGTCTGTGCATTTTTCTTTACGTCACAACCATTATACAACAAGGTGTAGAGTCGCCCACCTGTAACTCCTCTGATCACTTAGCCTTCCACCATGGGTTTGAATCCCATTCGGGCAAATGACCTTATATGGGATGGTCTTCCAGCTTATGTGTAGTGAGCCGGTGGTTCTACCCAGATATTTGTTTGGGGTCTTTTCTCTGCCAAACTAGCTGGACATTACTATAATGATCATAAATGGTTGCTGCAATGTATTTCAAAAACAAAAAACATTTTACACCACCACAGTGAGTGTGCATCAAATGAGCAAATGTACTTGAACTTGTATAAGTTATTGCCAAATTAACTTACTTACAGATAAATATATTGGTGATTGAGGCGTTAATTTGTTTTGAAACATTTATTTTTTTAACAAAATATCCACTGCTTTCCTGATAACTCGATATGAATGCATATAAGTTTAATAAGGAAATAAATCTAAATATTTTTACTGCTAGTTCTAAAAAAAACATGCATCTCTTTTGGTGTGTGTAAGTTAGGGGGAATTTGTCCAGCCTGGAAAATTTATGAGAGGGATTCTTTCCACCTAAACCAAAATTTACATGGAAGGGATTATGTCCAGCCCCATCTAACCCAGGGCTGGCAATCTTGATCATATGTGGGAAATCGTGTTATATTATTGGCTAAGAGGTTTGTCATTATGCTGCATATGTTTGAACCTAGTTGAGAAAATGTCACATACAAATATCCAGAAGGAGCCAATGCCTCACCTTTGTCAGCTTAAAGGTGGTATCTGACAGTTTTTACCAAATGTTTTGTTTCTCAAATTAATAAATAAGTCATTGTTACCTGAAAAGATCCTGCAAAATGCTGCTCATTGATGCCCTAGGTCAATGTGAACAGTGAAACATAAACCTCTATTTCTCATTGCAAAATGGTATATCCTATCTGAGCCCCGCTGCGGAGATAGCTACTTTGAACTAAGAAAACCATGTGATTTCTCACTTTTGAGATTACATTATATCGTCATAAGGGAAATTTGCTCTGAAGTCGATATCTATTTTTAGCCGAGATCTCTATCGTGATTATTTATAGATTAGGAATAATTGAACTTTTAGTATTTTAATAGCTATTTGTACTCCCTTACAATAAAGTCGGTGTTCAGAACCTTCTTTACTTAGACTAAAGTGTGAGTTTATGCAGAAATTATGCCCTAATTCACCAAAGCTGTGATACAGTATTGTTACATGAATTTGATATAGGCAAACTGTCAGATACTACCTTTCAGAAACCAATCAAAGAATTTGCTAAAATTCCTACTTGTAACACTGCAGAATTTGAGTCCTGATCATTGTAAAAATTGTTTGTTGGAAGGACTTGCAGCTGAGGTTTCTACCAAGACACCCATTTAATACATGTAACTGAATGCGGCTTATACAAGTTATGTAGTTTATCAAGCTCTGTAAATTTTCTTTTCATCGTGTTTACTACTTTCTTTAGCGATTTAAATTGATAATACAATTTAACAATTTCACAGCTGTGTTCTTTTGATGGTGCAATGGCTGAAACAGTGCGGCAGGAAATGACGTCATTTATGACGTCGTGACGTCAACATTTCCCCGTACTTTATAAAAAGTATGTCATTTGTCTTTAAAATGATATATGATTTCTTACCATTGATAACCGTACATAACAAATATGATAATTTCTTATAAGGATAGATATTATGAAACACCCTGTATGACCACAAATTGTATGTGATTGCACATTGTTAATAACAAACAACACTAACCAACTTCAGCTAGCTGAAAATGACTCACAGAGAAAATATCTAAGGAGAAGTAACACTTCAAGCTAGTCATATGTAGGTGATATTTCATGACTATTGTGCTCCAACTGGTACTTGACACTTGTGGTACTAAATAGTCTTAGACCTGTAAATGAGCAAAATGACTGACAGCCCAAGCAAAATTGTGGGAGAAACAAGATAGCAAGAGATGATCAAAATTAGAGAGAGACAGAATGAGAAAATGACAAGGAGAAGATAGAGATGTGGGGACCTTGAGAGACTAAAACAGCGACAGATAGAAAGAATGAAAGAAAGAGCCAGAGAGACAGAAAGATTCAGAAAAGAGACAGAAAGATTCTGTGAAAGAGAGCAGCAAAGATAGAGAGAATAAGATAAAAAAAGGTTTCTGCAAAAGAAATGTCTTTTTTATATTTATCTAGACCAACAAACAAGGAACCCTAGCATATGCAAATTTGGATAAAGGGAAACAAACGTTGCTTGTGGACCTTGAGAACGGCACAGTCAGAAAGTCATTCAAAATAGGTAATCATCTTCCTAAGTAACCCATTCTTTTGCTTCTTACCTCCCTTACCTTTTAAACTGACTTGGTCACAAAAGGTCAAATGAGCATTAATTTTTTTTTGTTAAAAATTAAAATTTCTAAGGCAGTAAAAAAGAAGAATTTAAAAATTATCTTTTATTTTAGATAACATTTATTATAACTGCTTTCCCAACCTCACTTGGAAGAATGAAAGAAGAAAAGTATATCATTGTGCAGGAGGTTGGTCAATTAATATTTAGTATGTTGGTTAGCAGAGCACTGAATTTTCAAAGCTATCTAGAAAACTCGTGGGTCCAAAATCCTCACATTTAGTATGGAGCATTGGTAATGATAAGCAGATGACCTAATCGGCTATGGGGTCAGTGGCACAAAATGTCAAGGTCACAGTGAGCTTGAATGGAATTTTTGTTTTGTTTTTTTGGTCAGTGGTTCACAGGCAGAGAGGGGGCGGGGCTAGATGTTTTACTATCATTTTTATTAAAATTTCTATCTCAATGGACTGTTACTGCTGAATAAACACGGCATTGTACTGGTTACCTGTAATGGTTATTTTTGTCATAAATGTGACTCTCCAGCTCCATGTGTCAGCTCGGTTTGTAAGGGATTGAAGAGTACAAACTTTAAAGTAGACTATGTCTTGTTATAACTTACATTCTTGTTTTATGCCTTTCTTAAATTTCTTACATAATTTTGTATAGGTTTAATTAAACTAATGTAGACAATAAGTAATTGCTTTTTTTTCAGAAATAAATATATTATGTAGACAATAAAGAACATGTATTGCTTTTTTCAGAATTATATATATATTTTAGGACCTGACTTCGGGCAAAGGTATATGTTTGGAGACAGAGCATCCTTCACCCCAGATGGGAAATTTCTGTTGTTTGGAACAGAGATAGACCTTCCAGGCATCAAGGATTCTGTCATGAACCTAGTGGTGATTGACACAAACGATGGTATACACATAAACCTCATTTACTTGTAATGCACAACTGGCTTCTCTGAAACCTAGATATAATTACTTGTATTGTTATTTAGCATCGCCTATTACCTTGTGGTATATGACGAGCCTATATTGTTTGACTATTAAATCAGATGTTCTTATTGTTACAAACTTACCAGAACCTTTAATGTTTGCTTAAACTAATTATAGAATGTATTGTTGCCTGTTGTCAGGCCCAGCAATTGCCCTTTGGTAATACTCTTATGATGCTATGATGTCTTATCAAGATATGCTTGAATCAACCAATCAGCACAGCTTAAACACTTGTACATACGCTCCAAGAAGTAGTCCTGATTAAAACTGTTAATGAATCATGATTTCATAAAATCTTAATAAAATTGATTTTTTGCATTTCCATAGTTATCTAAAATGGCTTAATTGATAGTACAATGAAACAATGCCCTTGATAAGTTACTAAATTTACTAAGAACAATGTCTTTACTCAATCTTTATTATCATAAGGAATTTTTAACTCACTTCAATAAAAATCTTATTTGGAGCCCTAAACACAATTCTTCTAGTCCATTTTGTACATTCTTTGAAAAAGAAAAATGAATAATGTTAAGTGAGACATCCAAATCTCTGATTATAATCCTCCTCATGCACCATTGTGACTCGACTGGGGACATCCAAGTCTCTGTTTGATTATAATCCTCCTCATGCACCATTGTGACTCGACTGGGGACATCCAAGTCTCTGTTTGATTATAATCCTCCTCATGCACCTTTGTGACGCGACTGGGGACATCCAAGTCTCTGTTTGATTATATTCCTCCTCATCCACCATTGTGACTCGACTGGCGACATCCAAGTCTCTGTTTTATTATAATCCTCCTCATCCTCTATTGTGACTCGACTGGGGACATCCAAGTCTCTGTTTGATTAAAATCCTCCTCATGCACCATTGTGACTCGACTGGGGCCATCCAAATCTCTGTTTGATTATAATTCTCCTCACGCACCATTGTGACTCGACTTGGGACATCCAAATCTCTGTTTGATTATAATCCCCCTCACCCACCATTGCGACTCGTCTTGGGACATCCAAAACTCTGTTTGATTATAATCCTCCTCACACACCATTGTGACTCGACTTGGGACATCCAAATCTCTGTTTGATTATAATCCTCCTCACACACCATTGTGACTCGACTTGGGACATCCAAAACTCTGTTTGATTATAATCCTCCTCACACACCATTGTGACACGACTTGGGACATCCAAATCTGTTTGATTATAATCCCCCTCACCCACCATTGTGACTCGACTGGGGACATCCAAATCTCTGTTTGATTATAATCCCCCTCATCTACCATCGTGACTCGTTTTGGGACATCCAAATCTCTGTTTGATTATAATCCTCCTCATCTACCATCGTGACTCGACTTGGGACATCCAAATCTCTGTTTGATTTTAATCCTCCTCACTCAGCATTGTGACTCGACTTGGGACATCCAAATCTCTGTTTGATTATAATCCTCCTCAGGCACCATTGTGACTCGACCTGGGAAATCCAAGTCTCTGTTTGATTATAATCCTCCTCACACACCATTGTGACTCGACTTGGGACATCCAAATCTCTGTTTGATTATAATCCCACTCACCCACCATTGTGACTCGACTCGGGACATCCAAATCTCTGTTTGATTATAATCCCCCTCACCCACCATTGTGACTTGACTGGGGACATCCAAATCTCTGTTTGATTATAATCCTCCTCATCTACCATCGTGACTCGACTTGTGACATCCAAATCTCTGTTTGATTATAATCCCCCTCACCCACCATTGTGACTCGACTTGGTACATCCAAGTCTCTGTTTGATTATAATCCTTCTCATCTACCATTGTGACTCGACTTGGGACATCCAAATCTCTGTTTGATTATAATCCTCTTCAGGCACCATTGTGACTCGACTTGTTGATAGAGAATATGAAGAAAAATATCAGAAATTCAAGAGTGATGAATCAACTGCGTTTGATCAATACTGTTTGCTTGACGATATCCATGTCATCGTGGGATGTTTCGACAATATTGTACGGATCTTTAACATCATGACAGGTAAATGTGATATGTTCTTTTTTAACGGCAGCAGCAAAACATAAAGCATGTAAAAGAGCGCCGTTTTGCTATATTATCGCCCGTTTTGTAATAAAAACCCGCAAATCCAACACTTTTGATCAGAAACAGTTAAGATTCTAGACAAAAACTAAGTTTACCAAAAAAACTGTTGTTTTTTTTATAAAACGGGTTTCAACAAGCTATCAGTGGAAGAAGACCTCCAATAAACTGTCTTGGCAGAACCATCAGCACACTGCATGTAAGATTGAAGAGAATCCCACATGGACATTTTAACTATGTCTTGCTTAGTAATGGGTGCAATTTACAGATCAAATTTAAAACAGACAAAATGGATTTTAAAATTCAGCCCTAAATTTTGAAAGTTTGTCTTCGTTGTTTTATATGTCACTTAAAATACATATGTTTTGTTTTATAAATTAAATCAGGTCATCGCATTTGTAGTAATTACTTCGACCTTCAGTTACTATTTATGGCAGAAAACCTCAAACATTTATCTAACGTGACTCGCAGATGCACCAAAGGTCAGATAGAATACCTCCTTAAATCAATGCATATAGTCTGACAGGAACTAAAGCCCTTCCAATCAGGGACTCGCTTATATAGGCCTTTCTGAAAAGTGGGTTAAGTCCCTTTAATAATTGTCAAACATTCGGAACGCTTCAGTTCAGGGTATTAAAGTTTTTGGCAAACTGGCGGAAGAATCAGACGAAAATTCTAAGTTTTCTCCGTGATTCAATGATAGATCAGATTTCGGTAGTCAAATTGAAAGACTATTTGCATTCACAACTTACAAGTAACAGAGAGAGAGAGTGGCAGAGAAAAAGGCGGAACTTGTTCTGCGAGGTCGGTGATTGTTACTTACTAGTCACCTCTTATAAGAGCAAGACCTTTTATAAGAGCAAGACCTTTTATGGAATAGTTCATATGAATTCCCCATCAAAATTTAAGAGTCACAACTACTCTGCATGGTGTAATAAAACTATAACTAAAATATTTTTGAAGCAAGCAACTATCTTAAATAGACGATTTCTTTTGAAGGAGTCTTGATCAGACGACTGGAAGGTCACACGAGCTCAGTGACACTTGCAGCTCAACCGAATGCGGATTACATTGTGTCATTTGGTAGCGGACAGGAGGATAATTGCCTTAAACTTTGGAACAAATCAGACTTTGACATGGCTGCAAGTTTCACACTTGACAAAAAGGTACATTAGTCTTAATTAGTTTCATATTGCACAAGTGATGGCAGTTAACTTAGGGAGAATTATGTGAAGGTAGTTCAGTGGTGATGAGACTGGAGACCTGCATGGACGGATCCAGAAAAACGTGTGTGTGTGTTTGTATGTGTATACTATATATATATATATATATATATATATATATATATATATATATATATATATATATATATATATATATATATATATATATATATATATATATATATATATATATATATACGGCGTTGTGTAGTTGTTAATTTTGTTTTGGGGGTTTTGAATAATCTATTACTAAGACCAGCTTCATTTTTTTCTCTGTTTTAATTTCTTTTAGTTCAGTGGTTTGCTTGGCATCTTCATATTCCATATGATATTCCTAACAATTTTACATTCTTATATCCACTTTCACTTTCTCCATCACTAACGTCTCATCCACCATTAACACATTTCTTGTTTCTCCATTTTATTATGTCCTACCTCCTTATTTCCCATCTCCATCCTCACTCTACCTCTGTCACCTATCAACTGTCTCACTTATCCCATAGAAATGACTCCCTTGCCCAAATCTTACATTGTCCGTCACATACCGCACCCACTTCTCATACTCTTGCAATTAACATATATTTCTTAATTAAGCTCTCTGACCCAATGGTGCACATATCCATTCATTCCGCTTACAAATTGTCTCTTTAATCTGTCCTACTGAAGCTTGACAATCAGCATGGCGCTAAGCTCTAATGACTTCCTGTAAGATTACAGGTAGATAAATTAGTTTTATAGATTACTGTAATTTAGGCCTTTGGCTAGTAATGTGCACTTGGTCCAGAATTTAGAAGGAAGTTGTTGTCCTGACCAGAATTAGTTATACAGATATATTATATAGAAGTGGAGCTATTTATCCAGCCAGATGACATTCTTCTTTTAAAACCCAACACGTTTGTTACTAGTCAGCTTAGAACAGTTTTAAGCCTTCTAGGGAAACTAAAATTAGAGCCAATCTACTACACACTAATTGGGTTTTAGTGAAGGAATACAAATGTATTTTTAGGTTTTTCGGATAGAATGGAGCAGCGATGGAAGTTTCCTGTTGACACATGCAACGGCCGATATTACAGTATGGAACCTAACAATGGCGGGTCAAGTCCAGAATCAATATCAACGCAACTTTAAAATACAGATTTCTGGAGAGGGTATGCTTATTTAAAGTCACCTGATGCAGCAAAATCAATCATGTTTTCATTCTTATTGTCATGATCATCATTATCTCACATAAAAAAACAACAACATGTGTTCAAGGCAAGCTTGAGAGGTCTCCGCTCTTGTGTCTTCGTTCGTCTGCCGTGCGTCGCTTTTCCTACAGCATTAAAATGCCCTCCTTGTGAACACCGCAGAGGCTGCAATTTCAATCTTATCTAACCATAAATAGTCATAATGCATGTCTCCATGCAGTTTTGGATGAGTTTGAAAGTGGGTCACCTTGGGTCAGAAAGTAGATTTCTAGATCTTATTTTAGAACAAAATAGGCAACCTTAATGACCCAATATCCAAGAAACTTTGAATGTGTGTCTGCATGAAATGTTGGATGAGTTCGAAACTTGCTAACTTGGGGCCAAACTTAGCTCACTGTGTCAAATTTTGTATAAGAACACAAACAAACCTGGTGAAGACACTTGAGGCCAAATTTATGGCCTTAATCTTTCCTAACTTGGTCAGAATGTCTCCATGAAATATTTGATGAGATTATTAAAGCATACGTAAGACCATGGTCCTCAGGTATTTGCTTCGAAGCCATCTTGACCGTCTTATCTGTTAAATTCACCATCCTCTTTGTCAAGGATTTGGCGGATGTGACAAATTTTTCATGTTTATTCTACTCATTAAATGAAGCATGTATGTTATGACATTTTATCCTCTACCTCAAGTGTAGAAGAAGAATCTCCTCCCCATTTTCATCTTAATCCTCCTTCTCTTTCTCAACAAAATAAATACATAGCAGCAGAATCAAATTTTTGAAAATAAATATTAGAAAACGAAGCAGAAACAGTAACATTACTGCTTTTAGCTCACATGAGCACAATGTGCTCAAGGTGAGCTTTTCTGATACTCCTTTCGTCCGTCATCTGTTATGAGCAGTTTGCTTTTGAGCACACTAGAGGATACAGTTTTTATCCAATCTTTACCAAACTTGGTCGAATGCTTGTCTGCAAGATACCATGGATAAGTTTATAACTGGCCACGTGGGGTGAAAAACTAGGTCACTAGGTGACATTTTAAAAGAATAAAAAGTAAACACAAAAGGGGCCTCATTTAGGGCCCAATCTTCACCAAACTTTTTCAGAATGTTTGCCTACATAAAAACTGAGTTTGTAACAGGACTACGTTGGGTCAAAAACTTGGTCACTAGATCAGTTCTCAGAAAAACCATGTGAGCATGCTAAAGGCCACATTTACGGCCCAATCTTCACCAAACATGGTCAGAATGTTTGCCTACATAAAAATCTTGGATAAGTTGGTAACTGGGTCACGGGGGGTCAAAAAGTAGGTAACTAGGTCAAATCCTAGAAAATATTGTGAACACCTTAGAGGCTACACTTATGACCCAGTCTTTACAAACGATTTCTAAAGTAGATAACTCTTCATCACTTGATACCTGATAATCCTACTTAAAGCCTGTGTTTTTAGGTGAGCACTGAAGGGCCATCATGTCCCTCTTGTTTATGTTTTTCTGCTATTCTCATTTATTGAATTCATTATAACTAGAGCTGTGACGATTTATCGTAATGCAACGAAAACCCACACTTCACAGCTTGATATGATGCAATGTATGATGATGTTGGCCAAATCCAACATCGTTCACTATTCAGTTGTGCTTTTTTGAGATAAAAAATGCCAATTATTGTATAGTCATAATAATTACTGTATCTCTTATAGATTTGTTTTCTATTTTTTAATGCTTATACAATATTATAACATATAATTTTACACTGTTGTTATGTTTATACAGATGTTTGCTGTTTCAATTAAAAGAGTTAATGTTTTGTTTTTCATTTTGTAAACATACAGAATTCAACATCTTTCAATCTTTGTATCTTTCAATACAGTTACAAAGGTATAAATTTACCCCTTATCCCAATAAGTGTTTAGCCATATCTGACTGGAGCACTGGGGCACTCTAATATACATGTAATGCCAGTAATAGCCTGCTCCTCAAATTACTGCATTTCATTCAGTTGAGTGCAAACCTTTGGACATCCCAAACTCGATCGCAGACATGGATCATCCGACATTGCCGACGGATGAAGGCGATCCAGATTCAGACCCGGAAGAACCAGAAGATGATGATTCTGACGACGATGACGAAGACAGCCAGAATGATAAATAGAACTTCCCAGTAAGCTCTGCCTACTGCCTATGCAAAAATCACCTGGCAATGAAGAATACGTTTGACCATGCTTAATGTTGAAACTGTCAATAATATGAGGCACAGTTTTCATCTTATTCTACATAAAATTACATATTAAAAATCTTATATTGATTTAAGTACATGAATCAAGTGGACAGTTTAGATATTTTTGCATCAGTGTGTTGTATAGTACACAGGTGCGAGTCGGGTTTAAATAAAAATGTTGCATAAAATGTAGATAAATAACTTTATAATATCTAAACACTGACATGTATTTTAATTTAGATAGAACTCAACTAGTAGCTTCTTGAAACAATCAGTTGACGAAGAAGCAATCTAGGTTGCTTCACTTTGGTGTTAGGAGCCTTGACATCAATTTTACTATTTCCTGTTCGGTCTTGTGCATGCCTTGAATAAAAAGGCATACTTACTCATCTAAAACAATAGAATCGGTGAGTCTTGTAACTATTGTACTTTTTTTCGTCTTATATATTTTGTTCTTATAAAACACTTACACAAAGCTAAGAGGCTAAGACAGTTATTTTGTGATCTTTTTGCTTACTTATGTTATAGATGATTAAGTCCAAACCCAAGTCTTGTATTTTCTTTAATCAATAATGTAGTTTATGACATGTTAACATACAGTGTAAGGTATATTTTGTACCTGTGTAGTTACTTCCTTTGAGTAGTTTTGGCAGCATATAAATAATGTGTAGTTTTAATTTTGTATTTTCTATTTTTGATATGTTACTTAACTTATTTTTAACAAAAACTCCAGTATTTTATAATGCTTATAACATCATGATATTAATATTTTTGTATGAATTATGTTTCAAGTAATCAATGACAATTTATTTTTACCAATACATGTTTTGTATATAAGATGTGATTTGTTCTTTCCTTTATTGTCTGTGTATACTGTGATATTATTGTCTGTGTATACTGTGATATTATTGTCTGTGTATACTGTGATATTATTGTCTGTGTATACTGTGATATTATTGTCTGTGTATACTGTGATATTATTGTCTGTGCATACTGTGATATTATTGTCTGTGTATACTGTGATATTATTGTCTGTGTATACTGTGAAATTATTGTCTGTGCATACTGTGATATTATTGTCTGTGTATACTGTGATATTATTGTCTGTGTATACTGTGATATTATTGTCTGTGTATACTGTGATATTATTGTCTGTGCATACTGTGATATTATTGTCTGTGTATACTGTGATAGTATTGTCTGTGCATACTGTGATATTATTGTCTGTGTATACTGTGATATTATTGTCTGTGTATACTGTGATATTATTGTCTGTGCATACTGTGATATTATTGTCTGTGTATACTGTGATATTATTGTCTGTGTATACTGTGATATTATTGTCTGTGCATACTGTGATATTATTGTCTGTGTATACTGTGATATATTTGTCTGTGTATACTGTGATATTATTGTCTGTGTATACTGTGATATTATTGTCTGTGCATACTGTGATATTATTGTCTGTGTATACTGTGATATTATTGTCTGTGTATTGTAGCACATGCACCTCGCATGTTCGCCATTTGAATTATTTTATTAAATATACGCGTAAACCATGTTGTTTCGTAAAATATGTACACATTCTAGTACTACTGAATCTGACAAGTAATTGCATTAATTTTTCAAAAAGATATCTTAAGCGGTAGCAAACCTTGAAGTTTATATCCATGCAAATCATTCCTTTTTGACCGATAGAGCACACATTCTCGATAAATGATGTACACATGTTAAAGCCACTTGAAAGTCCGCCATTGTTTCAGCAAATAACTATTGTGTATTACGTCATCAATAATTGTGATTTACGTCATAAGTTTGGAGTGGGCGTTCCTTTGTTAGTAAACAACGCTCGCCTTTTAATCTTTTTCGATTGCAAATTAAAAGTATGTTTAATTCTGTGTAACGAAGCAGAGAGATGTCACACCACAGGTAATTAATGTAAATATTTCATTTGTTTAATTCTAAGTCACATTTCCATTTGATCCATTCATAATCAGTGAATTCTGCTAGGTTTTCTGCCGTACTGGCAGAAATCCGCTAGTAAATGTCTGCAGTTTTCTGCCGATTTTAATGACGTCATAGGTAAATTACGCCGAATTCTGCTATTTTACGCCGTCTTTTGCAGAACTTGTACCTACTATAAATACCCATGTTTTTTTATAGTTCGGGAGAATTGAAATAACATTTTTGGAGTAAAGGAGGTTTTTATTATTGATATTGGATATTTGTTAAACTGATATAAATCAGAAATAGAAATATTTATCGCTTGTAACTGATCTGATAACTATATTAAACTGAGTTTTATTTGAAAACCGAGATCCTTGTTATTGATCATCCCTGTAGTGAGCCCTATGTGCTCATAAACGTGTCGCGACCATTCTCTGAAGAGAACCAGCGCTACCACATTCTATGCCAGTAAGGCAAGGTCGCTACAGTATACTGTGATATTATTGTCTGTGTATACTGTGATATTATTGTCTGTGTATACTGTGATATTATTGTCAGTGTATACTATGATATTATTGTCTGTGTATACTGTGATATTATTGTCTGTGTATACTGTGATATTATTGTCTGTGTATACTGTGATATTATTGTCTGTGTATACTGTGATATTATTGTCTGTGTATACTGTGATATTTTTGTCTGTGTATACTGTGATATTTTTGTCTGTGTATACTGTGATATTATATTATCCTACTTTTTAACTTCTATGTAATTAATGACGGTATTTTTTTACTAACACAAGTTTTGCATGAAAACAAGAAAATGACTGTTCCATCTGTTATCATTCGGAATAATGTTTAACTGTCACAATGTCACCAACAGTGACAACAATGTATCAACTTGTAAACGGGTTTGACTAAAATCATGTCTAAAAAACAAATTTTGCCATTCTAGTTTTAACTTCATATTATGTTACCAAAATAATTCTTTACATCATGATTACTTTCGACAGCTATTAAAGACACACTTAACTTATTTTCAATAGAAAATAGAATATATTTAAATGGTTTCCTATACTTTATTTGTTTTTAAACATTCAGCAGTATATAACACAAAGTTGTTTCAGTAGTATTTACATACTTTAAGGCATCTGATGTGTAATAGTGACCAAACTGAATCCTGAAAAAAGACATATCACATTATTCAGCATTGTATTCTGAATTATTTTCCAAACTTTAACGACTTTTCATCTCAGCTAACTCAAGTTTTGCGAATTTGTATGTGCTAAGTCGACGTCCTCAAATCGGACCATTAAATAATCTCATACATATCAAACTTGGATGAAATTAAAAAATTAAGAAAACTCAGTAATGTGATTTGTTTTCTACATTTTTGTTAGAGTATACTTTTCTAAATAAAATACTCTCAAAACATGTGAAAAACACTTATTTCTTTCTTTGTTTTAATTTTGCTTTTTTTTACGAATCTTCCTCGCTGACCGCATTTCCTTGTCGTCATTTTGGGGTAAAGAAATTGACGCAATTTCATTGGATATAATTGGAAAACTAAAACCAGGTGGTTTTATTCTCGGAATGCCGAGTGTTGGCGTAAATGATCGAACATGTAACATCGTAAAACGCTTACATGAATATTCATGAGATTGATTACACATCTAATACCTTAAGATGTTCAGAATTATAACCACAGTTAACTATGTTATATGGTATATATTTTATCATCTTATAGATGATCTACTTATATAGACGTTTAATACACTGTTTAAACAAATTTCAGAACTTACATAAAACATAAAATAGAAATAAAGATAACCATTTAAACGGAAAAAACAACAACAACACATTACTATTACTCACAAAATAGTTAACTCCCTTATATTTTTTGTTGTTGGAAATGATAGATATGACACAACTTAATGTTTAAAAATATGCGAAAATATACTTAATTCTGAATAAATGTCTCTTTCGTGTACGTTGTGTTCAAATTATTGTGTAGATACCCCATAACCTGTCAATGACATTTATGTGCATAAAAGTGAAATCACACTTTTTGTGGATTTCCTGACGGGCCGCTTTTTAAATGCATAAATTCCGTGCTGGACTAGGAGTTCCAAACGACGTCAAATCGTACAAAAAATTAGGCATTAAGAGACGCAACTGCTTATGACATAAATACAATAGTTTAGAAGGAGTTAAATCCCTTCGATTTTGTCTCCACTTATGCCATATGACGTCACATATGGTGACGTTAAATGCTTCGAAAGCTTGCCGTCATTTGATAATCTGTGACAGCTGGTAAACACGGGTTTTAAAGCAACAGAACCTGGAGTTATTTATATAAAAGGTCAACGTATACGTGAACAATCTGGACTTGGGTTAGTGCGATGATAGGTTGTACAGTTGGATTAGTTTTTCTCGATTTCGGTCGCGGCGTGTCAAATGAGACTCAATTCAGTGGTCCAGCGAAACATACTCGACATTGATATTCTCACGGCATCACTATTCTTATGGTATTTACGAAAATGTACGCAGCGCCGTCTACCATTCACCGACAGATAAACTAACCTGACCTTGCGTTTTGGGCTTCGCCATTTTTTCCCCGTGAAAATGACTGCATTTTGGGTTAGAACATGTTTTTAAATAAAAATATATTGTTTTTTTTTTCTCTCAATATAATCTATAAACCGATGACAAATTTAACAAATAAATACAGATTGTTTATACTTCGTCTGCTTCGCCTACGAAATCTGAAAGCTATTAAATATATGAAGCTTTTAAATATATGCAAATTACCTTAGGTTATAGGCTGATAATTTTGACATACTCTTTTAACTCTTCAATGTTAGTTTAAAGTGATATTTCTTTGCTATCCTATGGCGATGTTGCTTTTCTTTAATCTTCCATTAAATTATTTATAAGAATAGCTTTATTGATTTTTACAACTATTTTAGAAGCTGTTGATCAGAGGGAATCAACAATATGACAGGGACAACTTGAAGAGGGCTTATGATGCGACCTTGTCAGGCATGTCAGTATACGGGGCATCAATGGGGCAAATATTGGCTACGGCTACACCATAGGTGAAATTCAGCTCATGGCTGGAGACTATGCAAGATCAATGGGGAAGATTGTTAAGGCAAAGAATTGTCTTAGTCAAGGATGGTTTTACCATTTTGTTTGGAGAGGTGGCCTGAATTAAAAGTCGTTTCCCCTCAAAAGTTGACCCTGTCCAGAGCCAAGTCGACTTTAGCTGACACTATCCTTTCCCTTTTCTCTGAACTGAATGACATAATGAGAGAAAATGACCTCTTCACTTCCCCTGCCAGGATATATAATGTTGATGAGTCAGGGTTTTCAACAGAACACACACACATCCTAAGATCGTCTGTGGCAGGTACACACAACCTCAATGTGTAACTTCTGCACGCTCTAAAAATGTAACCATTAATTTACTGGGGCAGCAAAAGCAGCTGGGAATCATGTTCCTCCCTTATATATATTTCCATAGAAGAGATGGTGTGACAGTCTTCTGGAGGGTGCTGTACCTGGTTCTACTGGAGCAATGTCTGGCACTGGATTTGTAAACAGAGGACTGCTTGAGACTTACCTCACATACCATTTTGCAAAACACACTGGTATTTTAACTGGCACTGACTCCGAAGACACTAACACTGTACTGATGGGCACAGATTGCACCTTTCTTTAACCCTTATTGACTGGACCAGGGAGCATTCAGTTGTATTGTTTGTCTTGCCACCACACTCAAGTCATCTCACACAGCCACTAGATGTTGGTGTCTTTGGTCCAATGAAGCAGCATTTCAACAAAGAGTGTAAGGCATACATGCA
Organism: Sinonovacula constricta; assembly: GCA_007844125.1. NCBI lineage: Eukaryota > Metazoa > Mollusca > Bivalvia > Cardiida > Solecurtidae > Sinonovacula > Sinonovacula constricta. Next base: position 58,690,921 of record CM017565.1, on the reverse strand, counting down.
TCAACACTCAGGAGTATCTGTTACCAGATACGAACTTGCAGGTCTCACCGCCAAACCATACAATAAGGCGATCGTCCAGTCGTCAGAAAAGCAAGGATCTTCCCATCAGATAACACAACTTTAAGCCCAACATAGACAGCACCAGCTACCATTTATCCTCATCAGATGGAAGATGCTCAGGTTGGTGACATTGAGACGCCAGACACTGACGGTTCCGGTGTCGTTGCTTTGCTCAACAAGCCAGCTGTGTCCGATAGCAGGAAAATATTGTCAGTGGTCCAAAAACCAACGATCTTTTTTGTTCCACCTTGAAAGATTACTGACAATTTACTGTCTCATAAAACAATGAGATAATGAAAGCAATAAGTAAAAGGCAGGACCAGAACACTCCACATATTAAACAAAGGAAACCAACTGTTTAAAACAACAGCCCTCCCCAGCCTTCAACATCTTGTCACACCTGTGTTGCAAAAAAGCAGAAGCCACCATCCCAAGTCTGAAGACAACGGCGTCTGTTGTGTTTGTAAAAAGGGGTTCCCTCCACAACTGAATGGTTGCACATCATTTGTTATAGTAAAATGGGGCTAGTGTGACAGATGTAACCACTGGTATGCATTTTACATAATGCACTGAAGACAGGGTATTGAGGAGAAGCAGCACCTTTTATTGTGTGCACTGCTCTGAAGAAAAGTTCACATTTCCAGTACAATACATGCTATCATTTTTATAGTTCAATAGTTGACATTTTTCTTGACATTTTCCAGTAATTAACGTATTTAGTTATTCATCCATACAATTTACTGACCTGTAACCTCTTCATTAATCAACACTGAGTACCGCCCCTTGCATACCGGGAATAGTGATGACGTCATTTTAGAAAAATCAAGAATAGTTGACCTTGTTCATGCATGATTGCGTGTCCAATTGCATGACGTTATGTGCTAAAATGTGATGAACGAAAATATCTGTAGATATAGTAACCAAAACATATCAGGATTGGTCAAGGTAATTATCGTTTGTACATTATTTTTTCTGTTTACTGTCAAGTACCGCGAGAACAGGGATGTCCAGGATAAATTTATTGACTCTGTACCCCACCCATCCATGGTTTAGTTTGAGTTTGATAATACGGTGATGATCCTACTGTGAAGCTTTAGTGACTTCGGCAACAAGTAAGTTAATCATTATTTACGTTTCTTACGGATCGTATTTCATAAAGAAGTATTTGTTGTTTTAGTTATGCGCGTATGAAGACATTGACTGGCCATCCTTATTCTCGCGGTACTGAAATGTAGATTAAAAAATGTGATATTGTGTTTTTCCCATCTGTATCATCCCATATTCGTAATAAACACAGTATCAGTTCAAAAGTTTCTGTCACTTAATCATGCAATCAGGCGTGAAAAATGTTTACTGGTGTCTTTATTGATAAAATGACGTCATCACTTTTCTCGCGGTAATCAAGGGACACAACCCTTCTCGGTTATAATAGGGGTTACGTAGCAGTAAATAAGTTACAGTTCTTGAATAAAAGTCAGCAAGTTGAAAATGTCATTTAATTGTCAACAGTTTGTTTTTAAGAACAAAACGATAACATGAAAATCACTTCAGTAAGATTTCTACTCTTCAAGACAGTGTACACAATAATATGTGCTGCCTCTGACTTTAGTGCGACATTGCAGATGCAGCTTAAGTTGACATCACAGGAAAACCAGTCTTGAAGAGATTAAGTAAAATAGGTCAACAGTGTTTACTCTATTTGAGCGGTAGACCTCGCTGACAACCTTTTCGAAAATACCGTGAGAAGTGATGGCGAGTACACACTCGAATTTCATTTTCGAACATAACAAAATAGATCTTAACATTTAACAACACCCTTTTTTTATAAAACAGATGACAGGATAAATAATATACCAGGTCATTGCTAAACAAATTAAATGTTATCAAACTCGGCACTACGAAACTAAATCTCTCGGCAATCCTCGCCTTAACCTGTTTAATGCTAAAGCTTTCATTTTGATATAAGAAACCTTAGCATTGAACAGCATTAAAACAAGTCAAGTCAATCCTATCACGTGTGTATCGTTGACACTTTTGACACTAATGAGCCCCTTTTCGTTGGGCAGTGCCAAAACGGTCGACAAAGCATAGACCAGATTATCCCATCAGTATAAATACAGTTTACATATAAAACACGTGATGAGTGGTAAGTGTACTTTATACAAAAAGAGTACATGCGTTGTATTTCTAATACTGTTGGAAACTTCATACGTAGTGAGAGTGAACTGAAATTCAAATAAATAAGGGGGTTGGCAGGGGTGGATCAAGGGGCGGGGTCGGGGTGGTGATGGATGCATCCCTCACCAGATAGGTAAAAGAGTAGAATTTTTGAAAACACACAAGTGTAAGTTTAAAAAATACTAAGCTTTCAAAGTAAATTGTTTCTGCTGACTGATTGGGCGAGGTTAGGGTCCCTTATTGTGTAAATATTTAGTATCTATATTTACATAACATTTGGCCAACTTGGCTGCCATCTTCTTACGCTGGTGCAGGGTAACGGATACAATGATATTGGTTACTTCCAGTTGATGTTGTCGAACTGTGCGTAATGTAAACACCAGCAGGTCATATTGTTTATTCATGTACTTAATTAGCACTTACTTGTACGTCAATGTGTCTTTGAACACATGTACATGTAAAGTGTATATGCAATACAAATATTTAATACGCACACACATGGCCTTTACCACCCAGATTGAGGAATGTGTGGCATTATGATGTACAATATACGGTGCATTTGATTTCAGACCAGGTCTAAATGTGGTAACTTATTTATTCCATATTTTCTTAACGGAGAAGTTTAATGAGCCAGCCTTGTTAAATGGTGTATACTTGTATAGGAACTACAAACGCCCACAAATATAACATGTGCCGAACTTGTTGTATACTTGTGTCTCAATAGTGCCTAGAAATTACAAACGCCCACCAATATACAAAATGCCGAACTTGTTGTATATTTGTATCTCCGTACTGCATAGGAACTACTCGTTCCACAAAGGTACAGTCTATATCGTAATACTCTCTAGGTTACACTTTAAACATAAAAATAAACAATATTGTGAAGCCCTTCATGGAGGGGTTGACTGTTTTTTGTGGACGATTTCGTTATTTGTTACCGCTCTAAAAATATGAGCACAATTAAAAGACAATTACAACAATGTCTAAATAACTTGCAAAATGGAGCAACACTAACGGTTTTAAATGTTCTCCAACTAAAACCAACTGTATACATTTTAGTCAGAAACGAAGTCTTCATATTGACCCTGAATTGTTTTTAAATAACTTCGTATTCCCGTCAACCGGATCTGGTAGCGCAATCGGTAGAGCGTCGGCTCCAGGTACGGGAGGCCCCGGGTTCGATCCCGGGCCGCGACATACCGAAGTCGTTAAAAATAGTAGTGGTATAGCTCCCTTGCTAACGCTCAAGCAAATATAAGCGTAGTTCCACGACTGGTTGGCCCGGTGTCAGGATAATGTGACTGGGTGTGGTATCATGCCAGGTGTTCACGGCATGCTATACACAGTGAAGGCAGCACTGTATCTGCTTCAAGTGGACACTGTCTTCAGATAACTGAAATACTGTTGGTGGGACGACAACCCAATAAATAAACAAAATAAATAGTATTCCCGTCTAGGAAACTAAGTTTCTTTGAGTTATTTTTGACAGAAAACTGACTTTTCTTCCTCACATCAATTACATCAAGAAGAACTGCCTAAAGGCTCTTAACTTGCTTAAATATTTATCCATACAGATTGGGGAGCCGATAGGAAAACATTGTTTCTTCTGTACCGTTCCCTAATTCGGTCTAAGTTAGATTACGGAAGCATAGTCTATGGTTCTGCCAGGAGGTCCTTTCTCGATTATAACCAGGGATTTCGTCTAGCTCTAGGAGCGTTCAGGACCTCACCAGTGCAGAGACTTTACGTTGAAGCCAACGAACCATCATTATACTTGCGTTGCGAGAAACTTTCTTTGTAGTATATAATTAAACTCATATCTACTCCTGATAATCCAACGTTAAACTATGTTTTCAGCCCTAAACAGGAAGAGCTTTATAATCGACCACCTAAAGCCACCAGACCTCTTGGTTTAAGGCTTAGAGGTAACATAAAGACTTCAGGAATAAAACTCGAAAACATTTCTGAAACCCCCACCATTGAATATCCACCATGGCAACTCCGTTCTCCTGATGTGAATTTAGAACTCTGTAAAATTAAAAAGTCGAACACAGATACTTTGATTTTATGATCTGAATTTCTCGAACTCCGTGACAAGTATTCTGATCACCTTCATATATATACTGATGGTTCAAAGACAGACACTTAACGTTGGCTTTGCCTCCGTAAGTAATAGCCAATGCATTAAACAAAGACATCCTAACAACTCGTCTATCTTCACAGCTGAAATCCAGGCTGTAAATCTAAGCCTTTATTTTATTTCAGAACATTCCTGTGAAAAATATGTTATATTTTCAGACTCATTATCTATATTGCAGAGCGTAATTTTACTGAATTATTCAAATCCATATGTTCGCACTGTTCTTGTCAAACTTCAAAGTTTTTATGACGCTAACGAAATCTCCTTCTGTTAGCTTCCTAGTCTTAGAGGCATCCGAGGAAACGAGGATGCAGACAAGAGTGCAAGATCTGCCACAGCCCTCACTGAGACAGATCTTTGCATCTCACATACTGATTTTAAATCACTTTTAAACCAATATATTTTAACCATGTTGGGACAGTATTGTCTGTAACAAATTACACATTATTAAGCCTAACGTCGGTGCCAATGTCTCTGCTTGCAGATAAAGTAGACAGGAAGACGTAGCTCTTACCCGCTGTCGCATTGGGCATACTAGTTTAACTCATTCATATCTTTTAAAAAGAGAAGTTCAACCTGTATGTGTTCCTTGCCAGAAACCACTGACGGTCAACCATATTTTATTATAGTGTATCGACATAGACCACATTCGGTCGTAGTATTTTAATGTCAATAACATGTACGAACTGTTAAGGACAGTGTCGGATTCTAAACTTGTTTGCTTCTTGAATGAGGTTAATATTCTTAAAAAGTTATACATTTTTAAACTTTATTTACCAGCCGTTATACATTTTAATAAGTTATACATTTTAAAACTTTATTTATCAACCGTTATACATTTTAAACCGTTTAATATATTAACGTTTTTTCGATTGTAGTTCGCTTTATTTTAACCTGATAGATTTTTGTATTTTTCTATATTTTACCTACATAGTTTAGTTTTTAGCTGATTATTCTCTATTCACATTAAACGTCTTTGTTTTCGGCGCCGTATGACTTGTAAAGTGTCGGTGTGCCGTCAAACCCAAATAAATAAAATAAAAAAAAACTCTCTCTAGGGCAATGTGGAATATCGGCCTTTATAATGTGATTATTATTTGCGAACAAGCCTGACGTCATAATGTTGTCATTAAAAATATGTGATTCAGGAACTGTTCATATATGTAGTTTATTAACTGAGGTGTTGCCGTATAGATACGCATAGTATCAGCTACGTCAATGTCCTAAATAATTATCTATTCGTTTCTTGTCCATGTTTTTTCTTTGTTTGCTTGCCGCTTTTTTTCTTGTGTTTCTTTCCCTGTGGATCAATGAACTGAATATAATGGGTAAATAAGTAAATGTTCAAAAGGATCAGTCTATAGATGTTCTTATTGTAGGGCGAAAGTGTATATGAAAGGCGTGCCAGTCACAAGTTGACTTAACACACGGTCCTATATCATGATAAGAACAGACACTGGGTCAGTAACCAAATTGATGATACATTAATATTACATGTATGTAGATGGATTTTGAAAATCCATACTCATCCTTAATAAGGGCTTTATATATCAAACAAGTTCAATTAAAAAAATGCAATATATCTGAATCAGTATAAATGAACAGTTTTCTATTAATATAATTTAAAAAAAAAGTTTAAGTGATAGTTTGTGTTTTTTTCGCGTGACATATCACAGAATGTTTCTCGGTGGTGCGTTAAAAACCGCTGTTATCTTACCACGAACGTCGTGTACTAAATTGATTATTTACAATGCATCGGAACTAAACAGCGAGTGTTATTTTGCGATAGTCACGCAAAATTAAAGTCCGTTTCCACTTTAAAGATGGTATCCGACAATTTGGACCAAACATTAATTCAAGTAACCAAATAATTAATTATTACCCGAAAAGGTCCTGCAAATGATGCAAAGGATGTTCATTGAGTTCATTGATGCCTTAGATCTGCGTGAACAGTGAAACATAAATCCCCACTCGTCATTGCAAACAGGTATTTCCTATCTGAGCCACGCTGCAGAGTAAGTATTTTATAAACGAAAAAAAAAACAACGTGGCAACTTACTTTTGACATAACTTGTATCGTCGATATCTATTTTTAGCAGAGATTACGATCTTATTTATTTATAGATTTGGAAAGAATGAATATTTAAAGGGATTTTTGCAGCAAAAGATACTGTCTAACAAAAAGGTTATGTTAAAAACGTCTTTAATTAGTCTTAAAATAAGGTTTTTGCAGAATTTTCGCTCAAATTCTCTAAAACAGTGGAAAATTATTGTTACATGCATTTGATAAAAGTCGGATACCACCTTCAATGCTTTTAATTGACACTCTGTTACATCGCCAGTTTATAACATTTACCTGCCACATTCTCACATTATTTTATGCCTGTGACTCAATATGACGCAAAGTTTAACGCCGGTAGGGAGTTAAGTTAGAAGTTTCAATCAGCATACAAATTTACTTGTAAACTATAAATAGGAAGAAGCGGGATTATTCCAATAATGTTACATCAAATGTTACTTTGTATTTTTTATATAAATTCCGTACATTTTTCAAATATAAGATTTTATTGTTTAGAATTTCCTACTTATCTACCATGCGTAAAAGTACAGAAAGTAAGTCAATGAATAATGCTAATATCAATACAGGTACACGTATTATCAACTGCTTGCTTACTTTGGGATCTTAGCTTGCTTAACAAGTAGACTAAAATACAAATGGTGGACGTAACTATTTGAATATACCACACACTCAGTCAACAGGAGTTGTGTAGAAGGGTTGTATTATGTGCATTATGAGAGAAAATATTTGCGTCAAGCGCCAAAAAAAACACACACACCAAAAAACAACAACAAAACAAACAAAAACAAACAAACAAACAAAAAAACAACAACACGAGAACAATTGACACCAAATTCAAACGAAATGTTTGAGCCACAAGTTCCAAAACAGCCGCCCTCCCTATGAGCCCATTAGTAAAAATATCGACAAAGATAAACATTAAGTCATTCAGCAAGGTAAATAATTGATTTCCTGTGTCAAGTCTTGATAGAAATTGTGTTCCTTTGTTGTACAGCCATTGATGTCAGTAAACTAACAATTATAGTTCTGTACAAAATGATCCCATATATTGACTTTGTTGAATACTTGTTTGCGTTCACTGCAAGACATTGACGCCCATTTACCTCCCGAAATGACTAAAATGGAATGACGCACAATTTTTCTTGTGACTCTCATTGTCACTATACGAAAATTTACTTGCGTTTTTTAGCTATGTCTTTACGCAACAACTTTTTTTTTACCTCGATGCGACGCCTTTAATCAATAATCGTCGTACGAGAAGTCTACATTTAATGAAAAGAATGATCTTTACCTCATAACGATATGTCAAGGAAAGACAACTCTTACTTTATTCGGAGACAAATCTATGCTACAAACAATTGCTACACAAATACATCTATTAACAAAGATTTAAATAACTCTTAATAATAACAAAAGCGTTGAAACACTGTTTTATTAAAATACAAGGTAAAACACAAAATTTTCAATTTCACTTCCGGAAAGCTAATGACGTTTTAACCTTCTCCAGTAATATAACATAACCTAGTTAAAATAGCATTCCCGCGACACATCGATAATACGTAAGGTAAATTGTAACGTCTCCTGTAAAATAACAAAAACCTATTTAGACTAGCTTTCCGGCGACACATCGATAATATGTAAGGTATTATGTGACTTCTCTGACAAAGACGCTGCAGAGCCGTAAAAACTTCGAGATTCATGTTTGTGTTCTGTTTTAATAACGCGAAATCAGTTTCTCAAAATGAAATTGCATGGCTAGAAGTTTGAGTCTTAAATCAGATTAAATCAGATTTTCGTCTAAGTTAACAATATACATGTTAACATAAAGTAAACTGAAATTGTGCTGAATCTGATAAATTCAAACATGATGATAGTGATACCCAATAATCACAATAGTGAAAACCTAATTAGCATGAACTTTGGTCATGCGTGTCGCGGAATAAATAAACTGTATAAACAATTTCTATGCTACTTGCACAAGTTAAGGAGTGTCTTGGCAGAGAAGTGTCTTAAGCAGTTACTATCTTATCTTTTGTTGCTGGTTTAGACACTTTCATTTCCCCACCAGATGTGATATATTTGTAAATTGTTATGCAATCAAATATAAGCATCGTCCCAAAAATGACACAGAGGAATGCAACACCAATGGTGCCTATCGTTTTGGCGGAAGGCCGCGGGTCTTGCCGACATTCCAACTTGCCAATCGCTGCAGTTGTTTGGCTGGTGTCTATCGCAGTTTCCTGGATAATCTGTTCTAGAATGGCTTCCTGGGAAAGATTGGAGAACGTTGAACGGTTGGTAGGACAGCGACACACCATGATGTACAGTCTTGCCACTGGAGAGGGTGTGGCTTTAGGGTTAACTGTAATTTATTGGCTTATGGATTTAAATTATTAATATGAGTAACACATTTTGTGATTGATTGATGATGATGATGATGATGATGATGATGATGATGATGAGGATGATGATTATGATGATACTGGTGATGATGTCGATTATTATACTCAGTGTTACTTTTAGTTACTATTAAAATTAGACCTATGTATATAAACTAAAACTCATTTTACCAGAGTTGTATATTCTTAATATACAGGATCTTCTTTTAATAATTTATCACTATTTGCACTCGCATTTCAATGGTAGATTTTTTATTCGTAGTGTTTGTTACAAAGGCCGTAATTTAGACATTTAGAAAAAAACGTCAATATTAGAATACCACAGATCGCTGTTCTAGCGATATGAAATAACTGGAACTTTGATGGTTTTTATATTTTAAGTCAGAAGGTTATCTTGTTAACATGGAACTTAATAACGTGTTTGACCGAAAGCCGTTTTTTATAGCCCAGTACATTTTGTTCATTAAGCGAAATCATAAAATAGATGAAAAGTGTTCATGGCCTCATGCAGCTCTTCGCATATGGAATAAATTTTTGCTAATACAAAGGACGACATGTCGTTGCAAAAGGTGGCACACATTTCATAAACGATGAAGACGGCAGTGAAGGTTGCACAAAATTAATGCGTATGGTTGTCGACACAGGATACATTGTCAGGCTGTTTTCTGCTGCAAATTTCTGGAACTCGTAAAAGATACTTGGGATTGTGATTGCTTACATTGTCATTTTAAAAGACCGTTAACCTGAAGTCTGCAATAACAGTGTTAATAAATAAATAGAAGACAAACTGATATCGGCATCTATGCTAATTAACTCTTATGTTACACATGTTTGTAGGATTTGTAATACGGCAGAGTTTCCAAAACGATTGAAAATCAATTAAAAAAGTTGTCCGCCTTTTATAATATTAATGTCACATATTTGACTTACCGGCAGGTACACACGCCGGTTCGGGTGTTGACCACGTGCCGTTAGCTTGGCACGTCCTGTTAGAAATTGAAGTTGTCAGGTTGAATCCTGCATCACACATGTACTCGGCTATCGAGGCATACTCTGTTAACTGACTGAAGCTTACATTGCCGTTCTGAATGCTTATGGTTCCACAATCTGCAAGAGAGTGACGTCATGTGAATAGATAATACATTAGCGCCATCATCAATGAATAAATACAGATAGTCTTCTTATAGACATGTATGTGTTATTTGTTTTATAAGACAAGGAATGAATTAGATTCGATAATATACTACATCTTTTAAAACAAGACTTCACCGAGTTATGACTCACCGACAGGTTCACACGTCGGTTCGGGTGTTGACCACGTGCCGTTTGGTTGACACGTCCTGGTAGAGATGGAAGTTGTCAGAATGAATCCTTCATCACACGTATACTGGGCTACCGAGGAATACACCGTCAATTGGGTATAGCTTACACTGCCATTCTGAACCCTTACTAGCCCACAGTCTGTGAACATAAAGTAAAATCCAAATAATACATTGAACATTATTATAACCATCAAAGTTTCAGTTCCTTTATGTCCAGAACCTTAGGTCTTTACCATGCTAATATAAGTGGCGTTTCTTAATGGCAAATTTCGGGATCTCGTAAAAGATACTTGAAATTGTGATTTGCTTAAAATGTCGTTTTGAAGCTTACCAATTTGTAGTCGGCAATAACCAATGACGATGTTTGAAAAGAAGAGATGATTATATTGGCATCTGTGCCAAATTTCTTCTGTGTTACACTTATTTGTATGATTTGTAATACGACAGAGAATAAAATAAATTGAAACTCAATTCAGAAACTTTGTGCGTCCTTTATAAGAGGCATCTCAAATATTTGACTGACCAATAGGTTCGCACGCTGGTACGGGTGTTGACCACGTGCCGTTAGTTTGACACAATCTGGTAGAGATGGAAATTGTCAGATTGAATCCTTCATCGCAGGTGTACTGGGCTATCGAGGGATACACCGTCAATTGGCTATAGCTTACACTGCCATTCTGAACGCTTACTGACCTGCAATCTGTGAACATTAAGTAAAAATAAAAATAAAACACTGAAAGTTTCAGTTATTTTATATGACCAAAACGTCGATCTTTGCCATGCTAATATTGGCGGTATTTCTAAATGTCTAAATTACGACCTTTGTGACAAGCACCATAAATAAAAAAAATACCATGCAACGCGAGTGCATTTTGTCTCTGCCAGTTAAAAGTATGTTGATTATGGCATATCTTGTTAACATGGAAAAAGTTTCATGTGCTAATACAAAGGACGACCTGTCGTAGCAAAAGGTGACACAAATTGCATCAATTATGCAGACAGGAGTGAAGGCTTCGCAAATGTCTAATGGTTGTCGAAAAAGTATCCATTGCCAGGCTGTTTTCTGCTGCAAATTTCTGGAACTCGTAAAAGATACTTGGGATTGTGATTGCTTACATTGTCATTTTGAAAACCTGTCAATATGAAGCCTGCAATAACAATGATGATATATGAATAGAAGAGAAGATGATATCGGCATCTATGCTAAACACGCTCTTATGTTAACACATGTTTGTAGGATTTGTAATACGACAAAGATTCAAAACGATTGAACATCAATTCAGAAAAGTTGTCCGCCTTTTATAATATTAATGTCACATATATTTGACTTACCGACAGGTACACACGCCGGTTCAGGTAATGACCACGTGCCGTTTGGTTGACACGTCCTGGTAGAGATGGAAGTTGTCAGATTGAATCCTTCATCACACGTGTACTGGGCTACCGAGGGATATACCGTCAATTGGCTATAGCTTACACTGCCATTCTGAACCCATACTGACCCGCAATCTGTGAACATTAAATAAAAATACAAATAAAACCCTGAAAATTATTAAACCCATCAAAGTTTCAGTTATTTTATATGGCCAGAACATCGATCTCTTTGCCATGCTAATATTGGCGGTATTAATTAAGTTTACTGGTAACAGACTCTAAATACGTTGTATGTAAATCTACCATCTCAACGTAAATGCATTCGGTCTCCGGCCATTTTAAAGTATTACGTTGTTGATTATGGCGTAGCTAGAAGGTTATTTTGTTAATATGTATTTTAATAACGTAGCATTTTTGTGGAATAGATTTCATGTGCTAATACATAGGACAACCTGTCGTTACAAAACGTGACACAAATTGCATAAACGATGCAGACAGTCGTGAAGGTTGCACAAATTAATGTCTAGTGGTTGTCGAAACAGGATCTGCTGCCGGCCTGTTGTCGGCTGCAATTTCGGGAAATCGTGAAAATGTTTGGCAATGTTTTCATGTCGTTACGTGGCAAATAAGCAGCTGGAAGGCCTAAAATTGATGACTAGAGACTTTTAGGTTGCCTTGAACATTGCCAATTGAGATGATATGAGAAACAACCTCTCCATTTTCGGCTTCAACTTTATTCAAGCTAATTTTGTTTACATTTTTGTAAACGTAACGAAATATTCCAACGACATTGGTTTCTTTGTATATACGTCCCAATATAATGCCCAGATAATAATCATAAACAATGCCAGCAAGTATAAGTGAAGTTTTTATTTCTGCCAAATCGCTAACGATAAAATCAAGATAAACATGAAATATTAAGCTACATGACTGCATAGATTGGTACAACCTGACCCTGATTTTATTTAGAATGTTTATGTAAATTGTTAATAAATTATTGTTTAATTCCCAGTCAACGTATCATTGGAACAATTTTACTGATGCGTACCAACTGGAGAGCAAACTGGTTCGGTGCCTGACCATGTGCTATTACTCTGACACGTCCTGGTAGCGTCGCCTGACGCCATATTGTACCCGCTGTTACACGTATACGTCGCCGTTGTCGTGGTAGCAGACAATAAGCAATTGGCGGGACTTGTCAATGTAGGGCAAGCTGAAAATGACAGATCAATGTACATAGCTATAACACGATACACTGTTTTTGAAAGAAACTTAAAATATTTTCTATACTGTCTATTAAAATCTCTGAACTTTTTGAAACCTAGTTCCTATCAAAGAAGATTTTCGATTCTTGATCAATATTTTTGCACCATCAGTACAAGAATCTAAAACAAAAAGTGTTTTTATGTCTAACAATATTTTATTATCAATTTTCGCGACATGTTCTTAACTTGTTATGATTAAAGTTATAGCAAGGAGGGATGGCGACATAAACCTGAAGCCTGGGTGAACAAAACATCACGATAAAAATGAAGCCATTCTCTCTGTAGTATGTTGTTACATGTATTTGAAGTTTGTTTACACGATCGATTTAATGTACGTCCGATCTTAGTGAAATGTTTGACATAGAGTAAACAAGAAAATGGTTAAACATGAATAAAAATGCAGTGAGTTTCAGAGACAGATTACGCAAAATTTAAAATTTAGTTATTGCAACAAAGAGATGTCCGAGCTCAACGTGCACAACACAATCACCAAGTGTTGGTTTCTTGTGATTGAGAACAGAATTGCAAAGTAAAACATTTCTGTTCGAGAGACAATTGAGTTCTCATACTTACTGGCTCCTGATTGTGACATATACATTGTCGTCCATTGCCCGGTGGAATAAGGACAATAGAAAAATGCCTGGGTGCCGTTAGAGCAGACAATAGAGGTATAAGAACCGTCGCCAAATTGGTTGAGTGTCGATGACGTGCACCCCGCATCGACAGTCATGGGGCTACAATCTGTTGAACAAAGTCACAATTAGTCATTTCACCCGATCACTAGTCTACTCATAGCAGGAGAGTGTTTTGAACAGTCATGAAATAAAATGAATCTCGGCAAACGGCAAAAAATCTATAATTCATAATTCATACCACGTTATGTCAAAGGATACGTGAATGTATTCTTGACGGTCACATCGAAAACGAGTTAACAAGGTTTGACTGTATATGTTAGTAAAAACGTCTTTGCCTTATCATTAGAAATTGTCCCCGATGAGATATGACTGTTCTTTTCAAAAAAGAATGATCTAACGACATGGCCTTCCAACTTTCTATAGTATTGGTATAAATTGTTATGCAGCAACAGTAATTGCTAGAACGATAAACCTAACAAGCAAGAAAAAACAAAAATACACGATGCAAAGACATTACTTGCGACAGTATCGTCTTAACTTAATAGCAAACTTGACAAAAGTAGCAAAATTACCAAAAGCAGCAAATTGGACAAAATCAGCAACCTGACCAAACGCAGCAAACTGAACAAAATCAGCAACACGGACAAAAGCAGCAAACTGACCAAACGCAGCAAACTGGACAAAATCAGCAAACATAGCCAGCAGCACCCTGAACAAAAGCAGCAACACAGAAAAAAGCAGCGAATTGGACAAAAGCAGCAACCATAGAAAAGCAGCAACCTACATAAAAGAAGCAACCTGAACAAACGCAGCAAATTAGCCAAATGCAGCAAACAAAGAAAAACAGCATCCCGGACAAGAGCAGCAAACTAGACAAAAGCAGCAAACTGACCAAACGCAGCAACCAGGACAAACGAAGCAAAAAGAATGAAAGGAGCAAACTAGACAAAAGCAGCTACCTGGCCAAGAGCAACAACCTGGACAAGAGCAGCAAACTAGACAAAAGCAGCAAACTAGACAAAAGCAGCTGCCTGAACAAGAGCAGCAAACTAGACAAAGGCAGCAACCTGGACAAAAGCAGCAAATTAGACAAAAAAAAACAACCTGGACAAAAGCAGCAAACTAGACAAAAGCAGCAACCTGGACAAGAGCAGCAAACTAGACAAAAGCAGCAAACTAGACAAAAAAGCAAACTAGACAAAAACAGCAAACTAGACAAAAACAGCAATCTAGACAAAAGCAGCAAACTAGACAAAAGCAGCAAACTAGACAAAAGCAGCAACCTGGACAAGAGCAGCAAACTAGACAAAAACAGCAACCTGGACAAAAGCAGCAAACTAGACAAAAACAGCAACCTGGACAAAAGCAGCAACCTGGACAAAAGCAGCAAACTAGACAAAAGCAGCTACCTGGACACAGCAAACTAGACAAAAGCAGAAACCTGGACAAGAGCAGCAAACTAGACAAAAACAGCAACCTGGACAAAAGAAGCAAACTAGACAAAAGCAGTAACCTTGACAAGAGCAGCAAACTAGACAAAAGCAGCAACTTGGACAAAAGCAGCAAACTAGACAAAAACAGCAACCTGGACAATAGCAGCGAACTAGGCAAAAACAGCAACCTGGACAAGAGCAGCAAACTAGACAAAAACAGCAACCTGGACAAGAGCAGCAAACTAGACAAAAGCGCAGCAAACTAGACAAAAGCAGCAAACTAGACAAAAACAGCAACCTGGACAAGAGCAGCAAACTAGACAAAAGCAGCGAACTAGACAAAAGCAGCAAAATAGACAAAAGCAGCAAACTAGACAAAACAGTAACTTGGACAAAAGCAGCAAACTAGACAAAAGCAGCAACCTGGACAAAAGCTCCGTAGTCTTAGTTGTCACGGTTGGCCTCTATTAACATTTTAGCTGACCTCTTTTGTGTTAAGAAGAAGACGTACTGCATTTTTGTGTAATTATTTGCTAAGAAGTTTATTTTCTTAACGTAGACATTAAAACCCCCCGTGTGCAGCGTTGTGAAGATATTTGAGCCAAGAAGTGTTATTGCTATATAGTGGCAAAGAGTCTTTTCCTATAAGAATAATTATGGCCTATGTTCTACCAAGAATAGAGAATACAGAATAAGTATCATATATATATTTCTTAAATAAAAATATGTCGCCGACTTGTAGCTCCTCAGTCCTCACCGCAAAGGTTCAAGTCCAGGTCGGGACGTAAACTTCCACTTAGGAACTCTTCCAGCTGACCTGCGGTGTGCCGGTGGTTTTACCCAATTATATGCCTGGGGTCTTCAGCTATCACTAGTAAGCTAGACGTTGTCAACCTACCTAAAGTGTATTAGTGCGATGTAGCAATCAACAAATAACACACACATAACTATCCTTTACTTTATGTTGATGTAGCAATCAACAAATAACACACACATAACTATCCTTTACTTTATGTTGATGTAGCAATCAACAAATAACACACACAGAACTATCCTTTACTTTATGTTGATGTAGCAATCAACAAATAACACACACATAACTATCTTTTACTTTATGTTGATGTAGCAATCAACAAATAACACACACATAACTATCCTTTACTTTATGTTGATGTAGCAATCAACAAATAACACACACATATCTATCCTTTACTTTATGTTGATGTGGCAATCAACAAACAACACACACATATCTATCCTTTACTTTATTTTGATGTAGCAATCAACAAATAACAAACACATATATATCCTTTACTTTATGTTGATGTAGCAATCAACAAATAACACACACATAACTATCCTTTACTTTATGTTGAAGTTGCAATCAACAAATAACACACACATATCTGTCCTTTACTTTATGTTGATGGAGCAATCAACAAATAATACACACATATCTGTCCTTAACTTTATGTTGATGTAGCAATCAACAAATAACCCATACATATCTATCCTTTACTTTATGTTGATGTAGCAATCAACAAATAACACACACATATCTATCCGTTACTTTATGTTGTTGTAGCAATCAACAAATAACGCACACATAACTATCCTTTACTTTATGTTGATGTAGCAATCAACAAATAACACACACATATCTATAATTTACTTTTGTTGATGTAGCAATCAACAAATAACACACACATAACTATCCTTACTTTATGTTGATGTAGCAATCAACAAATAGCACACACATATCTATCCTTTACTTTATGTTGATGTAGCAATTAACAAATAACACACACATAACTATCCTTTACTTTATGTTGATGTAGCAATCAACAAATAACACACACACATATCTATCCTTTACTTTATGTTGATGTAGCAATCAACAAATAACACACACATATCTATCCTTTACTTTATGTTGATGTAGCAATCAACAAATAACACACACATAACTATCCTTTACTTTATGTTGATGTAGCAATCAACAAATAACACACACATTACTATCCTTTACTTAATGTTGATGTAGCAATCAACAAATAACACACACATATCTATCCTTTACTTTATGTTGATGTAGCAATCAACAAATAACACACACATATCTATCCTTTACTTTATGTTGATGCAGCAATCAACAAATAACACACACATAACTATCCTTTACTTTATGTTGATGTAGCAATCAACAAATAACACACACATAACTATCCTTTACTTTATGTTGATGTAGCAATCAACAAATAACACACACATAACTATCCTTTACTTTATGTTGATGTAGCAATCAACAAATAACACACACATAACTACCCTTTAATTTATGTTGATGTAGCAATCAACAAATAACACACACATAACTATCCTTTACTTTATGTTGATGTAGCAATCAACAAATAACGCACACATAACTATCCTTTACTTTATATTGAAACCCCAGTTTTCTCTTACCGGACGTTGCGCGAACACAATACGCATTCACTTTAACATATAGTTCGGTCACAGCCGATTCCACAACATCATCTACAGAAAAAAATTAAACGCGAAAGGCAAAGTATTAGTGAAAAAGGCAAAATAGATTATATAAAGTCGAAGAATTATTGCTTCATTGACCAATTTACTGGAAAGATGCCGACATATCCTACCGTATGTCATGCTCGATTCATACTCACTACCTGACATTCTGACAAAACGTTCTACAGGAATTGTTACATGCTGTCTAATGAATAAATAAGTAACAACCAAAATTCAACAGAATGGTTATATATTTTTATCATAATGGTTTTGCATGGACTTTAATTGTGAAAGCAGAGTAAGTAGGAAAGAGTTGTTAATTGCCGGAACGAAAGAGGTCCTGGAAAATGTGGTGCCATATATGGAATTCTTCTAGCAAATATTATATATAGACAATACGTTCTAAACGGTTACATAAAAATACATTGACTTCTCATTGTATCAGCCATTATAACAACGATATCCCAGGAGTTACATCTTCGTCATTGACTTTATTTATTAATGTCAACTATATACTATATAATAAAAGTAGCAAAAACATGTTTATTACTTTCAATCAAATGGCAAGTATATACATTGTACTTAAACCTTTGTCATTGAAAAATATGAGTAACTGTCAGCTGTTAAGAAATTGTCAAAAGCACGTACTATTATATCTGATGGTGTGTCAAATTTATGGGAAAATAATTTTCATTAAAATATACATGTATGTGAAAGTGTCAACTAAATAGAAAGAAACATTTAGTCATACATCTGGTGATATACCAAATATATATTTAAACCATAGACAGTAACAAGTGTTGTTAACGCCATTACATTATTTGTAGTGGTCGCGTCTTATTAAAAATATCTTTTAATTATGAAAATATATTATTATAATAAAATAAATATAAACTTAAATCCATCTTAGTATGCCCGTATAAATTGTATTAAATTGCAGTGGTGTATGACCTGCTTGGTTTGGTTTTAACAAAAGGAAAGTTTAATGCTGTTTATGAATAGGTAAGTTTGTATCGATAATATGTTTCTTACATGGTCATATATTAATGTACCTTACATGTTCATATTTTAATGTTCCTTACATGGTAATATACAAATGTTCCATACATGGTCATATATTAATGTTCTTAACATGGTCATATTATTGATGTTCCTTACATGGTCATATATTTATGTTCCTTACATGGTCATATATTAATGTTCCTTACATGGTCATATATTGATGTTCCTTACATGGTCATGTATTGATGTTCCTTACATGGTCATATATTAATGTTCCTTACATGGTCATATATTGATGTACCTAACATGGTCATATATTAATGTTCCTTACATGGTCATATATTGATGTTCCTTACATGGTCATATATTAATGTTCCTTACATGGTCATATATTGATGTACCTTACATGGTCATATATTAATGTTCCTTACATGGTCATATATTAATGTTCCTTACATGGTCATATATTGATGTTTCTTACATGGTCATATATTAATGTTCCTTACATGGTCATATATTGTTGTTCCTTACATGGTCATATATTAATTTTCCTTACCTGGTCATATATTAATGTTCCTTACATGGTCATATATTAATGTTCCTTACATGGTCATATATTGATGTACCTTTCATGGTCATATATTGATGTACCTTACATGGTCATATATTGATGTTTCTTACATGGTCATATATTAATGTTCCTTACATGGTCATATATTGATGTTCCTTACATGGTCATATATTGATGTACCTTACATGGTCATATATTAATGTACCTTACATGGTCATATATTAATGTTCCTTACATGGTCATATATTAATGTTCCTTACATGGTCATATATATAGATGCACGTTACATGGTCATATATTAATGTTCCTAGCATGGTCGTGTATTAATGATCCTTACATAGTCAAATTATTGAAGTTTCTTACATGGTCATATAGTTATGTTCCTTACATGGTCATAAATTGATGTTTCTTACATGGTCATATATTATTGTTCCTTACATGGTCATATATTAATGTTCCTTACATGGTCATATATTAAAGTTCCTTACATGGTCATATTTTAATGTTCCTTACATGATCATATATTGATGTTCCTTACATGGTCATTTTTAATGTTCCTTACATGGTCATATATTGATGTACCTTACATGGTCATATATTAATGTTCCTTACATGGTCATATATTGATGTACCTTACATGGTCATATATTAATGTTCCTTACATGGTCATATATTAATGTTCCTTACATGGTAATATATATAGATGTTCCTTACATAGTCATATATTAATGTTCCTTACATGGTCATATATTGATGTTTCTTCCATGGTCATATATTAATGTTCCTTACATGGTCATATATTGATGTACTTTACATGGTCATATATTAATGTTCCTTACATGGTCATATATTGATGTTCCTTACATGGTCATATATTAATGTTCCTTACATGGTAATATATTAATGTTCCTTACATGGTCATATATTAATGTTCCTTACATGGTCATATATTGATGTTCCTTACATGGTCATATATTGATGTACCTTACATGGTCATATATTAATGTTCCTTACATGGTCATATATTAATGTTCCTTACATGGTCATATATATAGATGCACGTTACATGGTCATATATTAATGTTCCTTACATGGTCATATATTAATGTTCCTTACATGGTCATATATATAGATGTTCCTTACATGGTCATATATTAACGTTTCTTACATGGTTATTTATTGATGTTCCTGAAATTGTCATATATTAATGTTTCTTACATGGTCATATATTAATGTTCCTTACATGGTCATATATTGATGTTTTTTCCATGGTCATATATTAATGTTCCTTACATGGTCATATATTAATGTTCCTTACATGGTCATATATTAATGTTCCTTACATGGTCATATATTGATGTACCTTACATGGTCATATATTAATGTTCCTTACATGGTCATATATTGATGTTCCTAGCATGGTCATATATAAATGTTCCTTACATGGTCATATATTAATGTTCCTTACATGGTCATTTATTAATGTTCCTTACATGGTCATATATATAGATGCACGTTACATGGTCATATATTAATGTTCCTTACATGGTCATATATTAATGTTCCTTACATGGTCATATATAAATGTTCCTTACATGGTCATATATTAATGTTCCTTACATGGTCATTTATTAATGTTCCTTACATGGTCATATATTAATGTTCCTTACATGGTCATATATATAGATGCACGTTACATGGTCATATATTAATGTTCCTTACATGGTCATATATTTATGTTCCTTACATGGTCATATATATAGGTGTTCCTTACATGGTCATATATTTATGTTCCTTACATGGTCATTTATTGATGTTCCTTAAATGGTCATATATTAATGTTCCTTACATGGTCATATATTAATGTTCCTTACATGGTCATATATTGATGTTTCTTCCATGGTCATATATTAATGTTCCTTACATGGTCATATATTAATGTTCCTTACATGGTCATATATTAATGTTCCTTACATGGTCATATATTAATGTTCCTTACATGGTCATATATTTATGTTCCTTACATGGTCATATATATAGATGTTCCTTACATCGTCATATATTAATGTTCCTTACAAGGTCATATATTAATGTTCCTTACATGGTCATATATTAATGTTCCTTACATGGTCATATATTAATGTTCCTTACATGGTCATATATTAATGTTCCTTACATGGTCATATATTAATGTTCCTTACATGGTCATATATTAATGTTCCTTACATGGTCATATATTGATATACCTTACATGGTCATATATTAATGTTACTTATGTAACGACCGCAATGGTAGAAATATAAGCGCTTCAAACCAGCCTCGCTGCTGGGTTAACTCTTTAGCGACGCAGTTTCAGCGGCTTCCCGAGTTGCGCGGTTTAGCAACGGTTACCGTGGCCGGTGTACGGATGAGTGACCGTTGGGGAGCGCCGGCCTGCGTTACATTGGTGGCAGCGGTGGGATAGTCAACTGCCGGACTGGAGTTGCGTGCCCACGGAACTTCCCAGGCCAAGTCTCGGGACGAGACTTCTCGGAGGGGGGAGTAATATTACGACCGCAGGGGTAGAAATATAAGCGCTTCAAACCAGCCTCGCTGCTGGGTTAACTCTTTAGCGACGCGGTTTCAGCGGCTTCCCGAGTTGCGCGGTTAAGCAACGGTTACCGTGGCCGGTGTACGGATGGGTGACCGTTGGGGAGCGCCGGCCTGCGTTACACTTACATGTTCATATATTGATGTTCCTTACATGTTCATATATTGATGTACCTTACATGGTCATATAATAATGTTCCTTACATGGTCATATATTGATGTACCTTACATGGTCATATATTAATGTTCCTTACATGGTCATATATTGATGTTTCTTACATGGTCATATATTGATATACATTACATGGTCATATATTAGTGTTCTTTACATGGTCATATATTAATGTTTCTTACATGGTCATATATTAATGTTTTTACACAACGTCATATTTAATGTTACAAACATGGTAATATATTAATGTTACACACATGGTCATATATTTGATAGTTCAATACAGAAACCCCTCAGAATCAATAAGTTTAAACAAAACAAACTATACATTGTCTAAATCATTGATTTTTTTCTGGCCACTTAAGCTTCAATAAAAGCTACTCTGTAAGACAATTCATTCATGCAGTATTGTTCTAGCTTTAGAGTTAATTACCAGTAGGTTAAGTTCCAGAAAGACTTGTAAATTCGGACACACATCAGCGAAATATTAATATCTATGGTATGAGTATTGCATTTATTCGCAAACCTGTTATAAATTGTGCAGTTCATGTCTTGTATGTAACTCCTACACTTCTGATAAGTTATTTTATAAATATGCTTTATTTATACTTGTTTATATGAATGAAGTGCCAATGTGCCTTAATACGAGAATAATCCGCAGGTATTGGATTCCCAGTATTCTATTCCAAGTCACGACACGCCACAGTCGTAAGGATGGTCGTGTTTTTCCCGTAGCTCCGTTCATAACGTTTATGCAAATAGTTTTTCTGTGCATCAAAAACTAAAACAACAAAAACAACAACCAAAAACAACAACTCACAACAAAACCTGGGCCTGGTAGAAAAATCAGCTTAAAATTGTATAAATGGGCTTATATTTCCACCCGGGCACATGTTTCCGTATTAAGTAAACGAAACAAAACTGGGTATAAATATAGATTTAGAAAGACCGGCCCTACAGAAACATCAGGCCATGTACAGATGGGTTTATATTTCCACCTGGGCATACATTTCCATCTTAAGTAAAGGTGTAATATGTATAATGTATAATGTATACATGTATATGGTAGATAGAGAAAGATTGGTCTAATAGAAACATCAGCCCTTGTATAAATGGGCTTATATTTCCACTCAGGCACACATTTCCACCTTAGGTAAACGTGTAATATTTAGGTCAACATGTTTATGGTAGAGAGAGAAAGACTGGTCGGATAGAAGCATCAGCCCGTGTATATATGGGCTTACAATTCCACCCAGGCACAAATTTCCATCTTAAGTAAAAGTGTAATATTTATGTATGCATGTATCTGGTAGATAGAGAAAGAGTGGTCTGATAGAAACATCAGCCCATGTATATATGGGCTTATAATTCCACCCAGGCACATATTTCCATCTTAAGTAAAAGTATAATATTTATGTATATATGTATAAGGTAGATAGAGAAAGACTAGTCTGATAGAAACATCAGCCCAAGTATACATGGGCTTATAATTCCACCCAGGCACACATTTCCATCTTAAGTAAAAGTATAATATTTATGTATGCATGTATATGGTAGATAGAGAAAGATTGGTCTGATAGAAAAATCCACCCGTGTATATATGGGCTTATAATTCCACCCGGGCACACATTTCCATCTTAAGTAAAAGTGTAATATTTATATATATATATATATATATGTATAAGGTAGATAGAGAAAGATTGGTCTAATAGTAATATCAGCCCATGTATATATGTGTTTATATTTCCACCCAGGCACACATTTCCATCTTAAGTAAAGGTGTAATATTTTTATATGGATGTATCTGGTAGATAGAGAAAGATTGGTCTGATAGAAACATTAGCCCATGTATATATGGGCTTATAATTCCACACAGGCACACATTTCCATCTTAAGTAAATGTGTAATATTTATGTATATACATGTATGTGGTAGAGAGAGAATACGCAGCTGAGTACTCATTGTTCCAATAGAATGAAAGTATAAAAGCTTAAATCTTTAATAAAAATCTTACTCTAGTTTGGGTAAAGTGTATATTTATTGCGATGAAACCAGTACTCCTATTTGCACTATGGAAAATAACGTAAAAAATCTAAATTGATTAAGTAACCTTTTCTGTACGGAAAAACTTTTCAACTAATATATTCAAATTGGAAGTTCTCAGGTAATACCATCTGCAGACGATCACACCTCGCTAGTATCAGGTGAAGGGATGATAACAGACTTGCATGGTTACTGCATTTAATTGACAGACAAAACACTTTGTTTTGTGATTAGGATGACATACTAGTCGCTACTACATATGCGCTAAGACTTGTTTAGTCACGGAACTTACTGACTATAATCAGAGATAAAATTCTTGACTAAATTTTCCCTGATTTCCCATTGCTTTATATCAATTCGACTTATTCCATTTAGCAGTTGCAATTTCTCAAATTTGGCTTTTATTTGTTTTCTTCATATCATGACATTTGCTTGAAGGCTCTGTGAAAAAAGTACGTCCTCATAAAACATATAAATTATTTCTTGTTTAAATAAATGGCATGGATTAAATTTTACATAAATAGTCATAATATCCGCTTGTGTTTGGGTATCTTCTATATTGGAAATAAAGATGTACATGTCTATTATAATTGAATGCACTTCATGTTTCAATATTTAAACGTCTGTAACATAATACTGCAGTATTGCACTTAAAATCTAGTTATGATGTCTTGATGCCGAAACCTACCCATAAACCACCACGTACGATGTATTAACAAACTTTCGCTCTCTGACACCCACCACTCTCCGCCCCAATGGCCATGAGTACAATATCTTGCCTAGCTACGTCCCTGAGTTGAATGGCCTGTGACATGATCATAAAACTGCCAACACATGATTTTCACTGCTATACAGATATCCTTTAATGGGTTGGTAGGAGAATGTCACTTGTCAGTCTATTGTCCTTTCGTTTGTATTTTTGTAACCTAACGAAGCCTGATCTATTTTTACTGAATTGATGTTATTACATACAACTAAAATTCAGAAAACTAAAACGCATTTGTAATTGATAACAATGTTCAGCAATACGCCGTAAGTAGAAAGAATAATAAAGCGAATACAAGAGATGCACATTTTCATCACAAAATCTCCCAATTTTCATTCTATAGTACATTACCTTTAAATTAACAAATGAAATAGTTACAAAACAATATATCATGTATCACGTTTAACTGATACCAAACAGAAATCTACAACCTATTGTATTTATATAATATGCAGTGACAAAATAAACAACATTCTCAGACAAATATTTCTATTTTGTCATTGTCTTTATGTCATGTGCAACAAGTGTGCACACGTGGGGAAATCTCATTACCTGATTGGCCTGTCAGTAATTACCTAAGGAAGGGTCAAGTCTATTAATTAAAATGTTATTTTAATTAGGCTATTAATTAAAATAAGCCACAGGCATTCGCATAATTTTTCCTTACACATCGTAAAATAGCTTTTAATTAGAAATAATTCTAATTAGGCTTTTAATTAAAATGGTTTATTTTAAACATCGCTGTGACTTTACGTACTACACCCTACAGTTAAACGCAAGTTTTCAGGGTTGCAATTCACGAATCGGTACAGTAAGGTCCGCCAGTTCTCTAACAGAATAGCATGTATTTACGTTATTTAGTAAGAGACTATGTACACGTGTTCAAGTCTTAGTTTGTATCATATAATCTGCTATTATCAGGCCAGTTTTATACATAATATAGTTAAAATAAAAATAATAGTTAGAATACTTTTGAGTTTCATATAGCTTGTAATTGTTGTAAATAGGTATTGGCGACAAAATGAAAACGCTCAGTATGAATTAAATTGAAATCGGTATTTTTTATAAATATACACCTGCCTCTTCTTCTGAAAATGCTATAGCTGTTCCATTAACAACGTTTTGGGTAAACAGACTGTGTAATAAGGCATTTTACGGCAGTAAAAGAATGGAAATTGATACGACAGTAGAAGAATGGCAATTGATACGACAGAAAAAGAAAAGAAATTATAGGCAGTACAAGAATTGAAATGTATAAAGCAGTAAGAGAATGGAAAATGATACTACAGTACAAGAATAGAAATTGATATAACAGTACAAGAATTGATTAGAAACGGCAGATTAAGAATGGAAATTGATACCACAATACAATAATCGAAATTGATATAGCAGTAAAAGAATGGAAATTGATACAAAAGTACAAGAATAGAAATTGATAGTGCAGTACAATAATGGAAATTATTATAGAAAGAAAAGAATGGAAATTGAAACTGCAGTAAAAGAATGGAAATTGAAATGGCACATTAAGAATGGACATTGATAC
This sequence comes from Sinonovacula constricta, assembly GCA_007844125.1. Lineage (NCBI taxonomy): Eukaryota > Metazoa > Mollusca > Bivalvia > Cardiida > Solecurtidae > Sinonovacula > Sinonovacula constricta. The sequence continues at coordinate 58,664,820 of CM017565.1, read as the reverse complement.
ACCAGTAAAAGAATGGAAATTTGTATGCATGTAAAATCAAGGAAATTGATATAGCAGGAAAAGAATGGAAATTGAAATGGCACATTAAGAATGGACATTGATATGCCTGTAAACGAATGGAAATTGATACACCAGTAAAAGAATGGAAATTTATATGCCTTTAAAAGAATGGAAATTGATACTGCAGTAAAATAAAATAAATTGATAGACAGTACAATAAAAATTAATAAAGCAATAAAAGAATGGAAATGGATACACAGTACAATAGAAATTGATACCGGTATACAAGAATGGAAATTCATATAGCAGTAAAAGAATGGAAATTAATACACCAGTAAAAGAAAGGAAATTTATATGCCTGTAAAAGAATGGAAAATGATATAGCAGTACAAGACTGGATTTGAAAGGGCAGATTAAGAATGAAAATTGATACCACGGTACAAGAATGGAAATTGATATAGCAGTAAAATAATGGATAATGATACTACAATAAAAGAATGGAACTTTATACAGCAGTACAAGAATGGAAATGGATATGGCAGGAAAAAAATGGAAAGTGAAACTGCAGAAAAGCATGGAAATGGGTATAGTAGTACAAGAATGGAAATTGAGACAGCAGTAAAAGAGTAGAAATTGATACGACAGTACAAGAATGAAAATTGTTATAGCAGTGAAAGAATGGAAAGTGATACAGTAGTAAAAGAATTGAAATTTATACAGCATTAGAAGAATGGAAATTTATACGGCATTAGAAGAATGGAAATTGATACAGCAGTACAATAATGGAAATTGAAATGGCATATTTAGAATGGACATTGATATGCCTTTAAAATAAAGGAGATTGATACACCAGTAAAAGTATGACAATTTATATGGCACTTGAAGCAAAGAAATGGATACGGCAGTAAAAGATACGGTACAAGAATGGAAATTATTACGACAGTTAAGGAATGAAAATTGATAAACCAACAAAAGAATGGAAATTTATATAGCAGTTAAAGAAAAGAAATTGATATAGCAGTACAAGAATGGAAACTGATAAAGCAGTATGAGAATTGAAATTGGTACAGCAGTACAAGAATGCAAATTGATACAGCAGTACAAGAATGGAAATTGATAAAGCAGTTAAAGAACGGAATTGCTGCAATAAAAGACAGTAAAGTAATTGAAATTGATACAGCAGTAAAAGGGTTGTAAATAATGATATAAAATAATTCAAATCGATACAGCCATAAAATAATTGAAATTGATATGGCTGCAAGAGAACTTAAATTGCTATAGCAGTAAATAAATTGAAGCACCAGCAAATGTGAAAAAATATTGAAATCGAAGAATTTAAATTGTTTTTGAAATACATCCCAGCAACCAATTATGGTCATTATAGCAACGTCCAGCTATTTGGGTAGAGAAAGGTAGAACCACTGGCGATAGCAGGTCAGCTGAAACACCTTCTCACCCCGAATGGGACCCAAACTAAAGTGGCGAGATATAAAGCAGTCAGAGGAGTTATAAAACCACAGCTCCACCTCTACGCTGACTCAACCACTACGCCACTGGCGTCGCCGAATTGAATTGATATATCAGTAGCAGTGAAAAAGTAATAGTGTATCATTATTACTTAACAGTACAACATAGCTTCTGATTACTCTGTTAGCATTTTCTTTTTTGTGTGTGTATGATTTGATATTGAACAGATTTTTGGTGAAGACAAACAATACTTCCACTTATCATATTTATTCAGGTAATTATAAGATCATATATTGATACATATAGCAACAATAAAAATACTATAAGATAAAGGAAACAGCATTACAACATCTTGAAGGATTATCATGAGTTTTAAGAAATAAAACAATTTGCTCAAAAATCTGCTTCAAGGATCTGCTAGACTTTGTCATGGGTGAGTATCAGTAAAATACTCTAGATTTGTAAAACACATTATATCACAATACCAACAGATAAAATTATACTATAGCTTTATTATGGGTTCATCGCCCCACCAACAGTTTTTCAGCTATCTGGAGACAGTGTGCAATTGAAGCAGATATAGTGCTGCCTCCACTGTGTATAGCATGCCGTGAACAACTGACATGATACCACACCCAGTCACATTATCCTAACAACAGGCCAACCAGTCATGGAACTACCATTATATTTGCTGGAGTTTTAGCATGAGAGCTATACCACTGTTATGAAAGGGGGTGGTGTTGTCTTTTTAGGACCCGATCGACAACTCCTTCGCAATGCTAAACACGTTCCGAACAAGCAATCCTGTTGCAAACGTGAACCCGGGCGATCCTGTATTTCGAGACCGACGTGGGACTTTGCCGCGTCGTAACCCTGTAGTATATTTTATGGGCTGCAAGCACAGAAGACAAGCTGTTGTTGAATATAAGTTTATTGGTTTTTGTCCAAGTTGGTAATGCTTCCAGAACTTATTTCCAAAATGGAACATTGTTTCCTGTTAACATTTTGGCAGTGCAGAAGGATAGAGAACAACAACAACAACAAAAACAATCACAGATTGATAATAAATGTAAGATGTTAAGTATCAGTAGTACAATCAATAATGTCTATGAGCATACTATAAATAAATTTGTTTCCATTTATAATTTAAAACAAAAATGTAACTGGCCTCTGGTAAATTGTCTCGCTTGCTAAGGGCATTCAGTACAGTCCAATTCATAGCCTTGGCTGATTAAACTTGTTGAAATAGACAGTTTGAACACACATGGTATAACAGTAATTAAACATTTAGTGAATTTGTGAATGAAGACATAGATGCAGCAAACAAAAACACATGTAAAGCTCATTTTTCCAGGCAGATTGTGGCTGTACTTTTGCAAACTTATTTTTTTATGTTTAAATGAATGTTGGAGACTTATCTGCAAACATTTTATTGTGACTAAAATGCATGTTCCTTTTAAAATGTGCAAAATTTACATTGCTGTAAGCAGATAACTTTTGGACTACTTAAAAAGATTTTTACACTTTTGTGCACTGAATGCCTTGCACATGAAGAGTAGGTGGATTGTTTTATAACCTGTAAAATGATTCAATACTAGGGTTATTGGGTGATGGTACTTTTCTTAGCACAATCATGTAAACAGTATTCTTACTGACTGAGTGTATAAACTGGCTCTTTTTGTAAGCAGTAGACCATAGCTTGGATGGTGCTAATTTAGGTCTCTATAGTTAGAAAGCTCATGGTCATCCTTTTGATGGCATTTACGTCAGAAACTAAAGTCACTTTTAATGGATGCATTAAGGATTCCCTTTAGGTCCGTTTTCTTGGAAAATGGTGATATTTTTGGTTAAAAAGCTTCACAGCAGTTGTCACATCTTTCACTTAGCCAATACAACCTGTAAATAGAAACATGAACAACATCAATGTTAGATTATAATCAGTTTATGTTACTAAAATGTCATTTGTACTTTATAAATATATTAAAGCTTATAGCAGTAAACCAACATAAATAATACAAAAAGGCAATGATGACCTGAGTGATCAGATATTAAAGCAAAATTACCAAGGAATATCAGCAATGTTTAAACAGAACAGAATTATTGTAATGCATGAACACAAGCAACATTTGAACAATCTGTTTCATTTTTAATTCATGACAATAAATGAAAATGGTCATGCACCTGGCAGCTATGTCTTTTTTATATAGATTAACACTATTTGAAAAATCTTGAATCAGGGCCACTTAAGGAACATGTATACCAACTATTAAGGTTCTAGCTCTAGTAGTTTTTGCAAGACGATTTTCTTAGTTTCATGGCAGCCATGTTTTTCTTAGTGAATCAAAGTTCTTGATACAATTTTTGTTTCCCACTGCCTGCTTATGCATCAGGGTAAATTTAGTTGAATTTGGGCCAGCATTTTCGTTTAAATGTCATTAAAGAGAGATGATGCCAAAAGGTGACACAGCTCATATGAATTAAAATTATATATCTAAACAACACGCAAGTTTCAAACCCAGGCTAACATGTTAATATGTAGAATACTAAGCTAAACAGTTAACTAACTAACATAGATGGAAGTTACATGTATTAGTAAAATGTATGAATATTAAAGGCATAGTAATGGCCCACTTTAGAGACCACATTCATAACAAGAAACCACTATGCTGTAAGAACAAAACTGCATAGGTCATTAAGCATGTTCTGCAAATAAAAAATACAGACTTCGCAGATGTAGTCATCTCTGATGCTGATGTATGTTTAGCTGAAATCCTCATTACAAGTATCTACGGACTTGGAGATAATTGGTATGCTAAGTGATAATTTCACAATTCGTACTTTATAACAATTGTTGAAATGTTATGAACAGACAGTAGTTAAAATAGTTAATGCAGCAATTATGCACAAATTATCCCAGAACAGAGGGATTAGGGATTAGCCGGCATTTTTGCCGATACTGCGCAGCGACATTTCTATCATTACAGCACAGGGGCACTTATGAGGTGCCCAGGGACTGAACCCGGCCGGTCCATTATACTGACACCGACGAGTCAGGCGTAATGCTGTCCCCGTAGCCCCGTTAGGAGGGAAGCCACTACTACCAACTTTAAAGTCTTTGGTATGACACGGCCGGGGTTCGAACCCACGACCTCCCGATCCGCAAGCCGATGCTCTACCATCTGAGCTATCCAGAACAGAGGTAAGATGTTGTTTGTTATTGGATATAGGCAAATGGTTGTATATCACCTTAAAGCCAGACACTATAATTTGTAGTCAAAATCAAAGATGTTTCCAGAGTATGCATAGTAATAACGGACTTCTGTTTATTGTCACTCTCTACAAGGTAAGCTATGTGGAAAGACAATCTAAGCACAATGTTGACTGCAAGGAGCACCTGCAACTCCAAAAATGCCTGATGCATGTAAAGGAAGGAAGCAGGGAAGTTTAGTAATGTACTGCAAATGCCAGAAATTAGTGCCTCTTAAGTAAGGCAAATTTAAGAAATGCTCCCTAAACAGTGCTCTGCCAAGGATTCAAACTTGGTAGGCAATTGTCGCATAAAACATTACATTCTTCCACCTCCTGCTTCCTATACTTAAAACAAAGTATTGATACTGGCAGCACTAGACATGTGTTTTGCACTTGCGTCAGGCCGCAATGCTGTACATGTGTGTGCCTGAGACATGGGCTACCGAGGATGATGTACAATGCATTAAAAGGAACAACACCTCCATGCGGAAGTGGATCATATTGCAACACCAGCTACAATGAAGTGAAATGAATTTTGGTTCATTTTGGTCGACACTGCTCATCCAACCCCTTTGAAGCAATACACCTGACTGGCTTCTACAGCAGATACTGACAAGTGGTACAAATGCAATGACAGCTTGGAAACACTTGGCAGAAATGGATTGACTACATGAATACATACCTCGGCAGGCTCATGTAGATTGCAGCAAGGCTCATAACAAGGCCTTTGGTGTAAAATTGTTCAGAAATCGTAATGCATATTCACACCCCCAAAGAGGAACAGAAAGGCTGAAAAAGAAGAAGACTTAATCCATGTAACTATGCTGAGCACAGCTGATGTACACATAGGATTCATCCCACTTAATTCGTGCTTGTGTTGTTACAAATCCCCACACAAATATATGACATCAACAAGCAGATTTCAAGTTCACCATATACTGTTGACAGTGTTCAATGTCATTCCTGGCTCAAAGTGTAAGATACCAACTTTAAAATAGTTATATAAATGACAAAAATTAATGAAACTACTATCCATTAAGACTTTGTGCATGTACAGTACATCAGTAGTATAGTGCGAGGAGTTGGGCAGATTTTCTGGTTCCCCTGGTTCCCTGGTTCCCCATAATTAAGTAATCAAATTTGACAGCTCCCCAATAATTAATTAATCACAATTGACAGCGGGTATAATTTAAGTAATCAATAATTGTTAACGACGCAGTAATTGATTATTCGTTTAAATTAATTATAAATTTAGTATCAACCCGCCGCCCCGCTGTTACCGCGTTAATGGTAATTAATCATAAATCTATGGCTAACCGGACTTCTTAATAGTGTATTTGTATTCACCATTGATTCGATGAGAGCACGCGTTTCCCAGTGCGCGTACTCATCAAGTAATAAACGAACTAGGAATGAGAGAGGGAGAGAGGAGAGAGAGAGGGGGAGGGTATAGAAGAAAAATGAATTAAAAGATGAAGATATTAACTACACGCATAAAGCGTAGTATCGCGTCCGTTTTTACTAACGGTTTACGTTTATCGGAATTTCTCGAGCTAAACAAAATTTTCCATTACTATTACAGGCTAAAAAATATCTTTTCGAGTATCCCTATTTTAAAGTTAAAGTACTGAACAGACGTAACAACAAGTTCGTTAGTTTTATTTTTATTTTTTTTATTTAGAAAAAGACAATACAATTTTATTTTATTTTTTTAATTTTTTTTTTCAAAATTTACATCAGGCGGCTGCTCACATTCTGAAACGAGAAAAACAAATTTAAAAATAATATGTTTTAGAAAAAATTACATCATCAATAAATGACATTAATAAGAAAATAGAATAAACCCGAAACGAGAAAATTAAAAAAAAAATAATATATATATATATTTTATTTTTATAGTATACTTTAATAACGTCATAAAATATCGTCCTATAGTTTGAAAATAGAACCAACCCGAAACGAGAAATTAAAATATCGATTATAGACTACCCATAGTTCGAAAATAGAATAAACTATGTTTAAACACTAATTTCATGCGGTGTCGTTTCATTTTTATAGTATACTTTAATTACGTCATAAAATAAAGGCCTATAGTTTGAAAATAAAACCAACCCGAAACGAGAAATTAAAATATCGTATATTTACTACCCGTAATTCGAAAATAGAATAAACTAAGTTTAAAGACTAATTTCATGCGGTCTCGCTCCATTTCGCGTCTACCGTTCCTATCGATCGTAATTAATTATAAATGACAAGTTAACAGAACAGACCTCCCCGCCACGCGGACGAGGCGTTACTGGAGCTGTTCGAGCGTTTCGTTTACTGGTCGGATCACGGGTCGCCCGACATTTAATCCTACATACAAATTTAGACCCTGATCATCGCGGCGCGCAGACGACATGGCTATAATGATGCATCTGAGCCATAAACTTTTACACTCTTATCGTCGCGGTGTTTAGAACTGTCGTGTAGATACGTTTCCGAGAGACAACCGATTGAAAAGGCGATATAAAAACGCATACGGCGTATACCATTACATCCTTAAAATAATACTTACAGCTCCTCCAATGAAAAGTTTTTTGTTGTTGTTGTTGTTTTAGTGTTATTATTATTATTATTATTATTATTATTATTATTATTATTATTATTATTATTTAATTATTATTATTAAATTGACATATAAACAAATTCAAAATTATCATATTCCTGTTTTCATGAGACGGCAGCAGCACATGCTGAAACAAGAAAAACAAATTTAAAAAAAAAATCGAAATGTATATAAAAAAAAAAATAACGCGAACTTGAAATATATCATAAATTAACCATCAATAGATAGAAAATAGAATAAAGTACGATTAAAGGCTAATTTCACGCGCATCCTCAATAGATATTTGTATACGTCAAACGGTATTTTGTTCGGACCGAATCAGCGTGTGTATATCCCGAATCGGTTTTTGTATCGACTAAACCGGTTTTTGTAACGATTATATTCATTTTTGTTCAACCACAACTGTTTTCTTTGTTTATAACTTCATCGTTTTTGTAAATGGTAAAACCTTTTTTGTATACTTTAAAACAAGTTTTGTTTTATGCAAAACTGATTTTGTAAGGAACGATTCAACGAGTGTACATCGCGAATCTGTTTTTGTAATCAATTAAGCGTTGTTGTTTTTTTCTTTTGTAACGTTAAAACGCATTTTATTCTTTGAGAAAGCTTTGTCACATCAACATGGATCACAATTCAGACTTTAGTAGTTGTGACGAGAATGAAATAGTTCGTGTTGCTAATCAAACAGAACAAAGTATAAATTTTAGCGGTGCTGATGAGGCTGATATGGTTAAATGCATAGAGAAAGTGGAAAGACAGAAATACAAATGTGATCTATGTGACAAAATGTAGAGCACAAAAAGACTTTAAAACGACATCAGCTTTCGCATACCTACTTTGTAAAGTGTTATATATGTGAACACCAATTTAGAAGAAAAGATTGTTTAAGAAGGCATTCGAAGAATGTACATAGGTTAAACATGCACAGATTTAAGTATAACCATTGTCCAAACGAATTTGAAAATTATGAAAACCTGTATAATAATGTAGTTGCTCCACGTTCCCTCAACCCATCCAACAACAACCAACAACCTCCATCAACTTCAGCAACACAATCACAACGTGAAAATCATCTATAACCAGCGCACTGAACAGCACTGCAGAAATTGCAACTATTGAACCACAAGCATCCGAGCAATATGATTTGTTGGGATTTTTTAGCCAATACACGATTAGTTTTTCTTCAAGAAATCCTGTTATCAAGGATATCTCAACAACCCATCAAGTGGTATTTTACTGTGCAAATAGAGTTGGAACGCTTTAACGCTGATGGAGATAATACTGTTGCATCACCGCACTTCAGAAGTAGGACATATGTTTTCTTAAACATGGACATATTTCATGAACATGATTTAAACGAAGCGATACAGAAAATAATTTAAAGTCTAGAAGAATTCATGCGCAATGGATCAGGGTGTGTGTTGAAGAAAGTATTACATTTGGAAATTCATACTGTTAAATATACACCATTGAACGCAAGCAGGTACATTCCATTACCCAAAACATTACAATCACGTTCATCACTTTCAAACATTCGTAATGATGAACAAAAATGTTTTCAATGGAATGTGCTAGCTGCACATACACCAAGGAAAAATCAACGGACGTTCGTGATTATTTGCGATATGAACACGAACTTAGGTAAAGATTCCAGCCCCCTCCCACCCCCACCCCCACCACTCCCGTGTCGCTTAACAACAAAGACAAATTTAAACACCAGAATCCTCACATTTCCATCAATATTTTTGGTTATGAACAAAAAGAAATTTTTCTAATGAGAATTACAAAACACAAAGGACGGTTTTATCACACCAATTTGTTGTACTTGAAACAGGATGGAAATACCCACTACTGTCTCATTCAAGATTTTAAATAGGTTTCTACATAGAACAAAATCATCTAAACGCTCTTAATTCTATTGTCCATACTATCTGCACGGTTTTGTAAGACAAGATTTGTTGGATATCCACATGAATTATTGCTCCATGAACAGAGCACAGAAAATAGAACTTCCACAACCTAGAGAAAACATTTTACAATTCAAACATTTTGTAAAGACATTACGAGTACCATTTATTATTCATGCAAATTTTGAATGATTAAACCGAAACAGGACAATCATCATGTAGCGAGACAGGATCCGTATGCATACAAAGTCGTTTGTGAAGATTCGCAATATACGAAACCTACCACCGCTCACGTTGGTGAAGATGCAAGTCAGCAGCATTTACACAGTATGAAGATCGAATTCAACACATTTTGGAAACGGTTCAATTTATCTGTCAATGAAATACAAAAGTTTGCTTCTGCGGAGAAATGCTGCATTTGCGATGAAAAATGTTCGATTTATGACAAACATTGTGAGAGGATTGTACGACATCATAACCATTTAACTGGACAATTTACCGGTGCAGCTCATAACGTGTGTAATAACAATTGTAAACAAGCAGACTTTATACCTGTTGTTTTTCACAACTTAGAATGCTGACTCACATTTGATTATGCAATCTGTAGGACTGTTCAAACACAAAAACATCAAATGCATAGCTAGTAACATGGAAAAGTATATTTCATTCTCATTAGGATCGCTGCGATTTATTGACAGTTTGAAATTTATGAACTCAAGTTTAAAAACAAACAAACTAGAAGACAATTTAAAACCAAGTGGTGACCATTGTTTCAAAATGTTCCATCACAATTTTCCACACAGACCACATGCGGGTTTATTATAAAGAAAAGGAGTGTTCCCGTACCAATACATTGACACTATGGAGAAACTGAAAGAAACTAAATTGCCATCAATGGATGAGTTTTATTCAGACTTATCTAAACAAATGATATCAGAAGAGGATCTTAGACATGCAAGCAACGTGTTTCATACACTGAACAAAAAGGCGCTTGAAGACTACAAGGTGACCTACGAAAAAACGGACGTGAGCTTGCTAGCCTGCGTGTTTGAAGAATTAAGAAAGTCATTCTGTCTAAATACAATTTAGACCCAGCTCACTATGATGGAGCACCAGGATTTTCATGAAGTGCGTGTTTTAAAATGACGGGTATGAAACTCTAACTTTAAATAGATATAGACAAGGTATTATTCATTGAAGTAGGGGTGCGCGGTGGTATGTCTCGAGTATCTAATCGACTGAAGCGAGCAAACAACCCATACGTTAGTGGATATGACAATACCATACCGACTTCCTATCGGTGTTATGAAGATGCGAACAATCTTTATGGTTAGGTTATGCAAAACTATTTACCTTGTTCAGATTTTCGATGATTGAATGACCGTGCGATTGATAATCTTGACATTCATTCGGTTAAAGCAGATAGTGATACTGGTTATATACTAGAAGTGTCGCTTGAGTACCCAGCTTCCCTTCATGATTTCACTAATGATTACCCACTTTGTCCTGAGAAAATGCATGTTGATGATGCCGATTTATCTCCATATACACAAAGATTATGGAAACAACTGCATGGTACCGAGCATATACCTGGATTACACACAAAACGTGCGAAAGTGGGAAAACTTCAACTCTACCTTCAGCTCGGCATGAACATCAAACAGGTCCACATGGTTCTTCAGTTCCATCAAGAATCTTATCCCATTTCCTACATTGAATTCAGCACACAATGCAGGAAGGTTGCCACAACAGAATTTGAAAAGGATTTATAAAGCTTCTTAGCAATAGTACTTTCGGTAAGTTATTGTGATGTTAATACATACTTTGATAATGTAATGATCTATTTATTAAATTTAACAAAACAGTGCATTGTCAATTCCATATCACTAGTATAATAATATACACTGAGCCCATGAACTTTCTGTAATTATGTTTACTCTGATGATAATGTCATAATATGATTTCATAAGGAGTTCTTTCCCATTACTTAGACGATGCTATTTGTGTATTTCCAGGAAAGACACTACAAAATTGTCTAAAGTACACGGACATCAAGCTGGCTCACACCGAGAAGAAACTTAGAAAATATGCTGCAAAAAACCAACGTTTCAACGTTTGAAAATATTCAGTGAAGACTTAGTGGGAATCGAATGCAACTACAACAAAGTGAACTTTGTTCAACTGATCAATTGCGACATGGTGATTTTAGACCTCGCAAAATAGTTCATGTACGATTGTTACTACAATAATTTGAAACCTAATTATCAAGATAATTTAACATTGTTAGCGACAGACACCGATAGTTTTATGTACTATGTAGAAACCGATGATGTTTGTAGAGATATATTCGAAAACATTCATTTGTATGACACATCCAATTACCCACAAAATCATCCACTGTTTAGCAATGACGAAAAAAAAAAATACAAAAAAAAAATAAAAAAAATGGTATGATGATATATGAATAAGGTGGTGTTGCTATGAAGGAATTTGTGGCGTTACGTCCTAAAATTTACAGTTTTATTTCTGATAAAAAAAAAATAAAGAAGAGAATGAGAAGCGGTGTAAAGGAACTTCTCGCGCTATTGTGAAAAGGGAGCTAATGCACGAACATTACAAGCAAACATAATTAAAAAGCACACACGCGTAATCTATCATGTAAGGATTAGGCAGTGATCATCATAAATCATGTACTTAGACAACATAAATAAGACCTCTCTGAGTCCTATAGAAAACAAAAGGTGGTGGATGGATGATGGGCTTTCGAGTTAAGGTTATGGACATTATAAAATTCCTTGACTTTATATGTGTTGAATGATGTCAGTGCATTTTAAAATGCTTTTAGATTATTTTGTATCACAATCATTCGTTTTAAATGTGCATAATAATGTTTAGTTCATAGTATACATAAGGTTTAATTACCAGTTGAAGTTAAATATTACATTTGTGATTATATTTACTGTTGATTATTTTTATAAAATTTAATCGTGTTTATGACATGTTGATTGTTGCAATTCATTTGTTTGTGAAAAATCTGCGACCTATAGGTTTCTAGTTCGTTGGTATAATGTTTAGCTCTACTTTGTGTTAATTGTAAAATAGAAGTGATGCCATATACATGTGTTAATGTCAGTATCAACTTGATACAAGTCTGTTTTGTTCCAAAGATTTATATTTAACTAGATTCAAATACTAAACTTGTACTTCTGTACTTGTGCAGATTTGTAATTCGCTTGTTTAGTTGTCTTATTATTATGTGTTGTGTATTTCGTACAATGTAAAAAAACAAACTAAAACATTCAATGTAAATAAAATCTAGTCTATAGAAACAGTTGCGTTTGTACTTGTTTTATATTCTATTCAATATCTGGAGTTGTAAAAATGAAAAAGAAAAATATTTCTTATCGAGAATGGCATAACTGAATGATTGGCAGAAGAAATACGTTGCACAAATAAACACTCGCGAAATACACAAATACTATTGAAACTATAAATCAACGCCTTGCATGTAAAGCGTAAACTACATTAAGTCGAATAATTGGGTGAAAATTGTATCAATACTTTATCAAACCCGAAGTTTTGTGGCAAGTTAATAGCATTTTATTGCACTAGCTTTACATTCGCTAGCGACGTTTTTACTGAGGGTTTATAGATAAAACACAGCGAGGTGTTATCGTGGACTTTTCAGTACTGTATTGACATAAACTTTCTTAAACATTAAACAGTGCGTATAACATTTGAAGCACAATTCCATTTATCATTGTAGTGACTGATGTCTTTACTTTCATTTGTAATGACATTTAATGTTCAAGAAAAAAAATAAAAATTCCTTATTGCTTTATAGTACGTGTACTTTAATGTATATAATACAGGACACAAATAAATTCAAAAGAAAAACAATCATAATTGCCCAATTGATAGCTAAACAGAAGTACGTGATTATATATTAATCAAGCTAGATCACAACATTTTGTCTCATAAGCAACTTTAATGTAAAGTCTGGTTGATTCAACTGACAACACTCCAAAATGTTTTACCAATCACTAAAGTCATATTCCTCCGAAACATGTGTTGGTGTGATGACTTCAAACAGGTTTCTGTATTCACTACTGGAGGTTTGCAGATTCGATGATAGTGGTTGCAGAACCGATATTGGTGGCTGCAGAACCGATGTTGATGTGATGGCTACTAACTACGTGTAGATATAAAATCGAAGTATTTTGTAAAAAAGAATTTTACCATCAGTTTACGGGGAGGACTGTGACTAAGTTTTGGAACGTGTAGCCCAGCCCCTTTGCTTGTATTTGTATTGAGTTTTCTTTTGTTACAGGTGTGAATTTAGTATGGTAATAAAATATGTTAAACCAAAGGTTTATCATAATTTCAAGCACTGACGCCTGTTGCTCGTGAACAACTTTTCCCATTACGAAATTTTCTGCGCGTACGCGCCTATACCTGCGTACGTGTGTGTTTAGATAATATATCTGTATATAAATAGATATATACTTACATCATTATCACTCACGAGTCCTACCGGCATCAGCGCCGCTGCGGACGAAGCCTGTGTTGTCAAAATAGAGAGAGACAAATAAATAAAATAAAAGATGAGGATACTAACTACATGTATAAAGCGTAGTATTGCTTTTGTTTGACTATCATTTAACGTCTATCCCAATTTCGAGCACTGACGCCTGTCGCTCGTGATTTTTTTTTTCTATTACGAAGTTTTCTGCGCGTACGTACCTATACCTGCGTACGTGTGTGTATAGATAATATATCTGTATATAAATAGATATATACTTACATCATTATCACTCACGAGTCCTACCGGCATCAGCGCCGCTGCGGACGAAGCCTGTGATGTCTAAAATAGAGAGAGAGAGAGAGAGAGAGAGAGAGAGAGAGAGAGAGAGAGAGAGAGAGAGAGAGAGAGAGAGAGAGAGAAATGAAGAAAATAAAATGAAATAAAAGATGAGGATACTAACTACATGTATAAAGCGTAGTATTGCGGTTGTTTAACTATCATTTAACGTCTATCTCTATTTCGAGCACTGACGCCTGTCGCTCGTGAACAAATTTTTCTATTACGAAGTTTTCTGCGCGTACGTACCTATACCTGCGTACGTGTGTATATAGATAATCTATCTGTATATAAATAGATATATACTTACATCATTGCTATTTAATCGGGGGGAAAAGACTAATTTAATACTATGTAAAATCAGCTATATTTTATTTGTACACGAAAAATAAAGTATATATACATACAAAAATGCATCCGTAATTATTTCTATTTCCACGATCGTTATATGTGATTGTACATATAAAACATTTCCAATCGAACTAAAATGCGTTTTAGCGTTACAAAAAAACGTGTTAATGATTACAAAAACAGATTCGCGATGTACACTCAGTGAGCCGGTCCGTACAAAATCAGTTTTGTACAAAACAAAACTTGTTTTAAAGTACACGAAAAACGTTTTACCCTTTACAAAAACGATTAAGTTATATACAAAGAAAACAGTTGCGGTTGAACAAAAATGAATATAAGCGTTACAAAAACCGGTTTAGTCGATACAAAAACCGATTCGGGATATACACACGCTGATTCGGTCCGAACAAAATACTGTTTGACGTATACAAATATCAATTTGGGATGTCCAAAAATGCTGTAAAATGGCAAAAGAATGATACTCAACGTACGTATACTAGTTCACTGCATGTAGTTCATTGTATATAGTTCGCCGTAAACAAGCTCTAAAACGCAATAACCACAGCATCATTTCATCGTTAAATATATATATATACATATCCACACAGTTCGTTAAACACAAAACTAAATCGCTCGAATTGAACTTCTAATAAGTTTATTAGACATCGGTCTTCGTCGTGTAGTTCGACGGTAGCGGGTTCGATGGGCTTGACGGGGCACAACACTGTGTCCAGCGGCGCGCTACGGACCTCGTCTTCCAATGCGCGCCTCTTGCAATAAAAGAACAAAATCCGCACCTGGTCTGCTCGTTCAGGTGCGGATTTTTGTTCTTTTATTGCAAGAGGCGCGCATTGGAAGACGAGGTCCGTAGCGCGCCGCTGGACACAGTGTTGTGCCCCGTCAAGCCCATCGAACCCGCTACCGTCGAACTACACGACGAAGACCGATGTCTAATAAACTTATTAGAAGTTCAATTCGAGCGATTTAGTTTTGTGTTTAACGAACTGTGTGGATATGTATATATATATATTTAACGATGAAATGATGCTGTGGTTATTGCGTTTTAGAGCTTGTTTACGGCGAACTATATACAATGAACTACATGCAGTGAACTAGTATACGTACGTTGAGTATCATTCTTTTGCCATTTTACAGCATTTTTGGACATCCCAAATTGATATTTGTATACGTCAAACAGTATTTTGTTCGGACCGAATCAGCGTGTGTATATCCCGAATCGGTTTTTGTATCGACTAAACCGGTTTTTGTAACGCTTATATTCATTTTTGTTCAACCGCAACTGTTTTCTTTGTATATAACTTAATCGTTTTTGTAAAGGGTAAAACGTTTTTCGTGTACTTTAAAACAAGTTTTGTTTTGTACAAAACTGATTTTGTACGGACCGGCTCACTGAGTGTACATCGCGAATCTGTTTTTGTAATCATTAACACGTTTTTTTGTAACGCTAAAACGCATTTTAGTTCGATTGGAAATGTTTTATATGTACAATCACATATAACGATCGTGGAAATAGAAATAATTACGGATGCATTTTTGTATGTATATATACTTTATTTTTCGTGTACAAATAAAATATAGCTGATTTTACATAGTATTAAATTAGTCTTTTCCCCCCGATTAAATAGCAATGATGTAAGTATATATCTATTTATATACAGATAGATTATCTATATACACACGTACGCAGGTATAGGTACGTACGCGCAGAAAACTTCGTAATAGAAAAATTTGTTCACGAGCGACAGGCGTCAGTGCTCGAAATAGAGATAGACGTTAAATGATAGTTAAACAACCGCAATACTACGCTTTATACATGTAGTTAGTATCCTCATCTTTTATTTCATTTTATTTTCTTCATTTCTCTCTCTCTCTCTCTCTCTCTCTCTCTCTCTCTCTCTCTCTCTCTCTCTCTCTCTCTCTCTCTCTATTTTAGACATCACAGGCTTCGTCCGCAGCGGCGCTGATGCCGGTAGGACTCGTGAGTGATAATGATGTAAGTATATATCTATTTATATACAGATATATTATCTATACACACACGTACGCAGGTATAGGTACGTACGCGCAGAAAACTTCGTAATAGAAAAAAAAAATCACGAGCGACAGGCGTCAGTGCTCGAAATTGGGATAGACGTTAAATGATAGTCAAACAAAAGCAATACTACGCTTTATACATGTAGTTAGTATCCTCATCTTTTATTTTATTTATTTGTCTCTCTCTATTTTGACAACACAGGCTTCGTCCGCAGCGGCGCTGATGCCGGTAGGACTCGTGAGTGATAATGATGTAAGTATATATCTATTTATATACAGATATATTATCTAAACACACACGTACGCAGGTATAGGCGCGTACGCGCAGAAAATTTCGTAATGGGAAAAGTTGTTCACGAGCAACAGGCGTCAGTGCTTGAAATTATGATAAACCTTTGGTTTAACATATTTTATTACCATACTAAATTCACACCTGTAACAAAAGAAAACTCAATACAAATACAAGCAAAGGGGCTGGGCTACACGTTCCAAAACTTAGTCACAGTCCTCCCCGTAAACTGATGGTAAAATTCTTTTTTACAAAATACTTCGATTTTATATCTACACGTAGTTAGTAGCCATCACATCAACATCGGTTCTGCAGCCACCAATATCGGTTCTGCAACCACTATCATCGAATCTGCAAACCTCCAGTAGTGAATACAGAAACCTGTTTGAAGTCATCACACCAACACATGTTTCGGAGGAATATGACTTTAGTGATTGGTAAAACATTTTGGAGTGTTGTCAGTTGAATCAACCAGACTTTACATTAAAGTTGCTTATGAGACAAAATGTTGTGATCTAGCTTGATTAATATATAATCACGTACTTCTGTTTAGCTATCAATTGGGCAATTATGATTGTTTTTCTTTTGAATTTATTTGTGTCCTGTATTATATACATTAAAGTACACGTACTATAAAGCAATAAGGAATTTTTATTTTTTTTCTTGAACATTAAATGTCATTACAAATGAAAGTAAAGACATCAGTCACTACAATGATAAATGGAATTGTGCTTCAAATGTTATACGCACTGTTTAATGTTTAAGAAAGTTTATGTCAATACAGTACTGAAAAGTCCACGATAACACCTCGCTGTGTTTTATCTATAAACCCTCAGTAAAAACGTCGCTAGCGAATGTAAAGCTAGTGCAATAAAATGCTATTAACTTGCCACAAAACTTCGGGTTTGATAAAGTATTGATACAATTTTCACCCAATTATTCGACTTAATGTAGTTTACGCTTTACATGCAAGGCGTTGATTTATAGTTTCAATAGTATTTGTGTATTTCGCGAGTGTTTATTTGTGCAACGTATTTCTTCTGCCAATCATTCAGTTATGCCATTCTCGATAAGAAATATTTTTCTTTTTCATTTTTACAACTCCAGATATTGAATAGAATATAAAACAAGTACAAACGCAACTGTTTCTATAGACTAGATTTTATTTACATTGAATGTTTTAGTTTGTTTTTTTACATTGTACGAAATACACAACACATAATAATAAGACAACTAAACAAGCGAATTACAAATCTGCACAAGTACAGAAGTACAAGTTTAGTATTTGAATCTAGTTAAATATAAATCTTTGGAACAAAACAGACTTGTATCAAGTTGATACTGACATTAACACATGTATATGGCATCACTTCTATTTTACAATTAACACAAAGTAGAGCTAAACATTATACCAACGAACTAGAAACCTATAGGTCGCAGATTTTTCACAAACAAATGAATTGCAACAATCAACATGTCATAAACACGATTAAATTTTATAAAAATAATCAACAGTAAATATAATCACAAATGTAATATTTAACTTCAACTGGTAATTAAACCTTATGTATACTATGAACTAAACATTATTATGCACATTTAAAACGAATGATTGTGATACAAAATAATCTAAAAGCATTTTAAAATGCACTGACATCATTCAACACATATAAAGTCAAGGAATTTTATAATGTCCATAACCTTAACTCGAAAGCCCATCATCCATCCACCACCTTTTGTTTTCTATAGGACTCAGAGAGGTCTTATTTATGTTGTCTAAGTACATGATTTATGATGATCACTGCCTAATCCTTACATGATAGATTACGCGTGTGTGCTTTTTAATTATGTTTGCTTGTAATGTTCGTGCATTAGCTCCCTTTTCACAATAGCGCGAGAAGTTCCTTTACACCGCTTCTCATTCTCTTCTTTATTTTTTTTTTATCAGAAATAAAACTGTAAATTTTAGGACGTAACGCCACAAATTCCTTCATAGCAACACCACCTTATTCATATATCATCATACCATTTTTTTTATTTTTTTTTTTGTATTTTTTTTTTTTCGTCATTGCTAAACAGTGGATGATTTTGTGGGTAATTGGATGTGTCATACAAATGAATGTTTTCGAATATATCTCTACAAACATCATCGGTTTCTACATAGTACATAAAACTATCGGTGTCTGTCGCTAACAATGTTAAATTATCTTGATAATTAGGTTTCAAATTATTGTAGTAACAATCGTACATGAACTATTTTGCGAGGTCTAAAATCACCATGTCGCAATTGATCAGTTGAACAAAGTTCACTTTGTTGTAGTTGCATTCGATTCCCACTAAGTCTTCACTGAATATTTTCAAACGTTGAAACGTTGGTTTTTTGCAGCATATTTTCTAAGTTTCTTCTCGGTGTGAGCCAGCTTGATGTCCGTGTACTTTAGACAATTTTGTAGTGTCTTTCCTGGAAATACACAAATAGCATCGTCTAAGTAATGGGAAAGAACTCCTTATGAAATCATATTATGACATTATCATCAGAGTAAACATAATTACAGAAAGTTCATGGGCTCAGTGTATATTATTATACTAGTGATATGGAATTGACAATGCACTGTTTTGTTAAATTTAATAAATAGATCATTACATTATCAAAGTATGTATTAACATCACAATAACTTACCGAAAGTACTATTGCTAAGAAGCTTTATAAATCCTTTTCAAATTCTGTTGTGGCAACCTTCCTGCATTGTGTGCTGAATTCAATGTAGGAAATGGGATAAGATTCTTGATGGAACTGAAGAACCATGTGGACCTGTTTGATGTTCATGCCGAGCTGAAGGTAGAGTTGAAGTTTTCCCACTTTCGCACGTTTTGTGTGTAATCCAGGTATATGCTCGGTACCATGCAGTTGTTTCCATAATCTTTGTGTATATGGAGATAAATCGGCATCATCAACATGCATTTTCTCAGGACAAAGTGGGTAATCATTAGTGAAATCATGAAGGGAAGCTGGGTACTCAAGCGACACTTCTAGTATATAACCAGTATCACTATCTGCTTTAACCGAATGAATGTCAAGATTATCAATCGCACGGTCATTCAATCATCGAAAATCTGAACAAGGTAAATAGTTTTGCATAACCTAACCATAAAGATTGTTCGCATCTTCATAACACCGATAGGAAGTCGGTATGGTATTGTCATATCCACTAACGTATGGGTTGTTTGCTCGCTTCAGTCGATTAGATACTCGAGACATACCACCGCGCACCCCTACTTCAATGAATAATACCTTGTCTATATCTATTTAAAGTTAGAGTTTCATACCCGTCATTTTAAAACACGCACTTCATGAAAATCCTGGTGCTCCATCATAGTGAGCTGGGTCTAAATTGTATTTAGACAGAATGACTTTCTTAATTCTTCAAACACGCAGGCTAGCAAGCTCACGTCCGTTTTTTCGTAGGTCACCTTGTAGTCTTCAAGCGCCTTTTTGTTCAGTGTATGAAACACGTTGCTTGCATGTCTAAGATCCTCTTCTGATATCATTTGTTTAGATAAGTCTGAATAAAACTCATCCATTGATGGCAATTTAGTTTCTTTCAGTTTCTCCATAGTGTCAATGTATTGGTACGGGAACACTCCTTTTCTTTATAATAAACCCGCATGTGGTCTGTGTGGAAAATTGTGATGGAACATTTTGAAACAATGGTCACCACTTGGTTTTAAATTGTCTTCTAGTTTGTTTGTTTTTAAACTTGAGTTCATAAATTTCAAACTGTCAATAAATCGCAGCGATCCTAATGAGAATGAAATATACTTTTCCATGTTACTAGCTATGCATTTGATGTTTTTGTGTTTGAACAGTCCTACAGATTGCATAATCAAATGTGAGTCAGCATTCTAAGTTGTGAAAAACAACAGGTATAAAGTCTGCTTGTTTACAATTGTTATTACACACGTTATGAGCTGCACCGGTAAATTGTCCAGTTAAATGGTTATGATGTCGTACAATCCTCTCACAATGTTTGTCATAAATCGAACATTTTTCATCGCAAATGCAGCATTTCTCCGCAGAAGCAAACTTTTGTATTTCATTGACAGATAAATTGAACCGTTTCCAAAATGTGTTGAATTCGATCTTCATACTGTGTAAATGCTGCTGACTTGCATCTTCACCAACGTGAGCGGTGGTAGGTTTCGTATATTGCGAATCTTCACAAACGACTTTGTATGCATACGGATCCTGTCTCGCTACATGATGATTGTCCTGTTTCGGTTTAATCATTCAAAATTTGCATGAATAATAAATGGTACTCGTAATGTCTTTACAAAATGTTTGAATTGTAAAATGTTTTCTCTAGGTTGTGGAAGTTCTATTTTCTGTGCTCTGTTCATGGAGCAATAATTCATGTGGATATCCAACAAATCTTGTCTTACAAAACCGTGCAGATAGTATGGACAATAGAATTAAGAGCGTTTAGATGATTTTGTTCTATGTAGAAACCTATTTAAAATCTTGAATGAGACAGTAGTGGGTATTTCCATCCTGTTTCAAGTACAACAAATTGGTGTGATAAAACCGTCCTTTGTGTTTTGTAATTCTCATTAGAAAAATTTCTTTTTGTTCATAACCAAAAATATTGATGGAAATGTGAGGATTCTGGTGTTTAAATTTGTCTTTGTTGTTAAGCGACACGGGAGTGGTGGGGGTGGGGGTGGGAGGGGGCTGGAATCTTTACCTAAGTTCGTGTTCATATCGCAAATAATCACGAACGTCCGTTGATTTTTCCTTGGTGTATGTGCAGCTAGCACATTCCATTGAAAACATTTTTGTTCATCATTACGAATGTTTGAAAGTGATGAACGTGATTGTAATGTTTTGGGTAATGGAATGTACCTGCTTGCGTTCAATGGTGTATATTTAACAGTATGAATTTCCAAATGTAATACTTTCTTCAACACACACCCTGATCCATTGCGCATGAATTCTTCTAGACTTTAAATTATTTTCTGTATCGCTTCGTTTAAATCATGTTCATGAAATATGTCCATGTTTAAGAAAACATATGTCCTACTTCTGAAGTGCGGTGATGCAACAGTATTATCTCCATCAGCGTTAAAGCGTTCCAACTCTATTTGCACAGTAAAATACCACTTGATGGGTTGTTGAGATATCCTTGATAACAGGATTTCTTGAAGAAAAACTAATCGTGTATTGGCTAAAAAATCCCAACAAATCATATTGCTCGGATGCTTGTGGTTCAATAGTTGCAATTTCTGCAGTGCTGTTCAGTGCGCTGGTTATAGATGATTTTCACGTTGTGATTGTGTTGCTGAAGTTGATGGAGGTTGTTGGTTGTTGTTGGATGGGTTGAGGGAACGTGGAGCAACTACATTATTATACAGGTTTTCATAATTTTCAAATTCGTTTGGACAATGGTTATACTTAAATCTGTGCATGTTTAACCTATGTACATTCTTCGAATGCCTTCTTAAACAATCTTTTCTTCTAAATTGGTGTTCACATATATAACACTTTACAAAGTAGGTATGCGAAAGCTGATGTCGTTTTAAAGTCTTTTTGTGCTCTACATTTTGTCACATAGATCACATTTGTATTTCTGTCTTTCCACTTTCTCTATGCATTTAACCATATCAGCCTCATCAGCACCGCTAAAATTTATACTTTGTTCTGTTTGATTAGCAACACGAACTATTTCATTCTCGTCACAACTACTAAAGTCTGAATTGTGATCCATGTTGATGTGACAAAGCTTTCTCAAAGAATAAAATGCGTTTTAACGTTACAAAAGAAAAAAACAACAACGCTTAATTGATTACAAAAACAGATTCGCGATGTACACTCGTTGAATCGTTCCTTACAAAATCAGTTTTGCATAAAACAAAACTTGTTTTAAAGTATACAAAAAAGGTTTTACCATTTACAAAAACGATGAAGTTATAAACAAAGAAAACAGTTGTGGTTGAACAAAAATGAATATAATCGTTACAAAAACCGGTTTAGTCGATACAAAAACCGATTCGGGATATACACACGCTGATTCGGTCCGAACAAAATACCGTTTGACGTATACAAATATCTATTGAGGATGCGCGTGAAATTAGCCTTTAATCGTACTTTATTCTATTTTCTATCTATTGATGGTTAATTTATGATATATTTCAAGTTCGCGTTATTTTTTTTTTTTATATACATTTCGATTTTTTTTTTAAATTTGTTTTTCTTGTTTCAGCATGTGCTGCTGCCGTCTCATGAAAACAGGAATATGATAATTTTGAATTTGTTTATATGTCAATTTAATAATAATAATTAAATAATAATAATAATAATAATAATAATAATAATAATAATAATAATAATAATAATAATAATAATAAACACTAAAACAACAACAACAAAAAAACTTTTCATTGGAGGAGCTGTAAGTATTATTTTAAGGATGTAATGGTATACGCCGTATGCGTTTTTATATCGCCTTTTCAATCGGTTGTCTCTCGGAAACGTATCTACACGACAGTTCTAAACACCGCGACGATAAGAGTGTAAAAGTTTATGGCTCAGATGCATCATTATAGCCATGTCGTCTGCGCGCCGCGATGATCAGGGTCTAAATTTGTATGTAGGATTAAATGTCGGGCGACCCGTGATCCGACCAGTAAACGAAACGCTCGAACAGCTCCAGTAACGCCTCGTCCGCGTGGCGGGGAGGTCTGTTCTGTTAACTTGTCATTTATAATTAATTACGATCGATAGGAACGGTAGACGCGAAATGGAGCGAGACCGCATGAAATTAGTCTTTAAACTTAGTTTATTCTATTTTCGAATTACGGGTAGTAAATATACGATATTTTAATTTCTCGTTTCGGGTTGGTTTTATTTTCAAACTATAGGCCTTTATTTTATGACGTAATTAAAGTATACTATAAAAATGAAACGACACCGCATGAAATTAGTGTTTAAACATAGTTTATTCTATTTTCGAACTATGGGTAGTCTATAATCGATATTTTAATTTCTCGTTTCGGGTTGGTTCTATTTTCAAACTATAGGACGATATTTTATGACGTTATTAAAGTATACTATAAAAATAAAATATATATATATATATATATTTTTTAATTTTCTCGTTTCGGGTTTATTCTATTTTCTTATTAATGTCATTTATTGATGATGTAATTTTTTCTAAAACATATTATTTTTAAATTTGTTTTTCTCGTTTCAGAATGTGAGCAGCCGCCTGATGTAAATTTTGAAAAAAAAAATTAAAAAAATAAAATAAAATTGTATTGTCTTTTTCTAAATAAAAAAAATAAAAATAAAACTAACGAACTTGTTGTTACGTCTGTTCAGTACTTTAACTTTAAAATAGGGATACTCGAAAAGATATTTTTTAGCCTGTAATAGTAATGGAAAATTTTGTTTAGCTCGAGAAATTCCGATAAACGTAAACCGTTAGTAAAAACGGACGCGATACTACGCTTTATGCGTGTAGTTAATATCTTCATCTTTTAATTAATTTTTCTTCTATACCCTCCCCCTCTCTCTCTCCTCTCTCCCTCTCTCATTCCTAGTTCGTTTATTACTTGATGAGTACGCGCACTGGGAAACGCGTGCTCTCATCGAATCAACGGTGAATACAAATACACTATTAAGAAGTCCGGTTAGCCATAGATTTATGATTAATTACCATTAACGCGGTAACAGCGGGGCGGCGGGTCGACACTAGATTTATAATTAATTTAAACGAATAATCAATTACTGCGTCGTAAACAATTATTGATTACTTAAATTATACCCGCTGTCAATTGTGATTAATTAATTATTGGGGAGCTGTCAAATTTGATTACTTAATTATGGGGAACCAGGGAACCAGGGGAACCAGAAAATCTGCCCAACTCCTCGCACTATACTACTTACATCCCTTGCTTCTCCTTTACTGATTTGACTTGCCTCTGTTTCTATACAAAGTTAAGAAAAACTATTTCCGAAGCAAGAGGGCCATGATGGCCCTTAATCGCTTACCTGAGGACACAGGCTTTTAGTAGGCTCATATTGGGTGTCAAGTAATTAAGAGTTATTTACTTTGGTGAAGATTGGTCCATTAGTGTCGCCACTGGGCTGATAACATTTTCTAGCATTTCACCTAGTGACCTACTGAATCCTAGTGACCCAATTCAAAACATGTCTAAGATTTCATACAGGCAAACATTCTGGTCAAGTTTGTTGAAGATATATAAATGTGGCCTCTGTGTTCATTAGGTGCTCAAAAATTTGAGCTAGTTACCTAGTTTTTGACGCGACCTGATACAGTTAGGAACTCACCCAAGATTTCTTGCTGGCAAACATTCTTGCCATGTTTAGTGAAGATTGGGCCATAAATGTGGTCTCTAATGTGTTCACAAGGGCTTTCCAAGATTTGAACTAGTGATCTTGAACTGTTTGGCCCCATGTGACCCAATGAGGAACTCAGTGAGTCAAGATTTCATGCAAACAAGTTGTGCTCAGGTGAGTAAACATTAGCTATGACAGTCAAGATTTCATGCAAACAAGTTGTGCTCCGGTGAGCTAAACATTAGCTACGACAAAGTGTATTTCATGAATTTAATTTACTCCTAAAATGAATTTTAAGAGGGATTAGGGATTAGCCGGCATTTTTGCCGATACTGCGCAGCGACATTTCTATCATTATAGCACAGGGGCACTTATGAGGTGCCCAGGGACTGAACCCGGCCGGTCCATTATACTGACACTGACGAGTCAGGCGTAATGCTGTCCCCTTAGCCCCGAGCGTTAGGAGGGAAGCCACTACTACCAACTTTAAAGTCTTTGGTTAGACCCGGCCGGGGTTCGAACCCACGAACTCCCGATCCGCAAGCCGACGCTCTACCACCTGAGCTATTGCGGCCGGTTGAATTTTAAGAGGAGAAACTTCATGGTTTACAATAAGCAAAAATAAACATTAGGTTGGATTATTCCATCATCAATATCATGATCTAATATTCAGTTTGTTCTATTTCCTAAAATATTACAAATTTAGTGTGGTAGTTTTTTTACAATAAAATGTTACCTTAGCCGTTGCAGTTCTAAGAAGTGTCCTCTATAAAGGTGACTCAACCTAATAATAAATATAACATAATATTCACTTTCATTAAACATCAAGCTATGAAATAACATTTACATTCTGAAGTTACAAAATTATTACAATAATTGCAAATTATTGCTTATATGTTAGTGTTATTTTAGTTAACAAATTCACAAACACTAACATTATACACAGAATATATTTATTATTTTAGGTTTATCTAAACTTAAAAGTATAGAATAGATTATAATGTAGAATACATGACAATGCAAATTCACACTTCAATAAATTCTTAGAAACAGAAACAGGCCATTGTTCCATGTAGTTCTCGGAATAAGAAGGTATGTAGCTACTGTTGCATTGCCGTGTTAGGATCAAGGCTACACCAATGTGTTTCCTTTCAGCGTAAATTTCAAAGTCTGTCTATGGAAAGATTTCCGGTACATTCCTTTCAAACAGTAATTGACCATACTGTAATGTGTAAGATTAAAAACATAAGCATGGCAACACAAACGTGAACTTTCTCAAAGAATTAACTTAACTATAGCTGAAATGCTTCTGAAAAGGAAAATAACTACAGTGCAATTTGGAAATCAGTATCAGACAGGTATATATCTGCTGTTGCAAGCAATCTATTCTTAACTATTCCAACAAAATACATTGCCATGGACAGTAAACTAGGTCTGGGGCAGTATCTCAACATGGCATTTTTAATTCATACCACTTCACCTTAGTGAAAGAATGACATGTACTTTACTCATACTGACACAGCCACATATGTTATTCCTTTAATAGATACCAAGTTAAAAAATACTTTTGTTAATTATTATGTGTTTTTTTCATCAATGCTATGCAGGTCAGGTACATTTCCATGTATAGAGAATAATTACAACGCTTGGTGTATATGAAAAGTTGTTAATTATTATGTTAAGTTTTTTTCTTTTTTCATCAATGCTATGCAGGTCAAGTACATTTCCATGTAAAGAGAATAATTAAAATGCTTGGTGTTTATGGCAAGTTGTCATTATATACCATGCATGTGATTATCTTTCAATGTACATGTTCATATGATTGGTGTAGGTGAGAATGAATGTGGACAACAGTTTAATAAAATGTCAATCAATAGAGTACCTTTATGTTTAAGGTATGAGAAAATCATAGTCTGTTTTTACCAAATATTAGACATTAAACTGTTGTATCATATTTGTTGCTGTATAAAATATCATAAATTATTTGAACAGTGTACATTTCTGCTTAACCTTGCTAGATTGTTTATTGATTTTTTTAAATGCACTGTATGTTGTACAAATACAATGCAAAGGGTAGTGTTCTTAATTGTTGACGACCCACTTATTTATGGATTGGAAATCCATAACAAATAAATAAACCGCATGCTCTTACCTACCGATGTGTCAATTTTATCTGGTACAAGACATCACTATCTGGTAAATTTCCTACTATCATCCTTTATCACTGTTCTGTAATCAAAACTTAATATGTAGCCCAAAATGTGGTCAATATTTTAAGACAAGCAGAATTATTTGAGCTGCAGCTCCTATACCCAACATATCCTTTGGGTGTGTAACGTGCGCCGAGCTGTGCGCACACAGACTAATACTGGGATCTAACTATACAGATATGAAATATATACAAACTCCCGAGCTATATACAAAATATATTACATACAATTATTAACACGGTCCGTCTCGGTCCAACACCCAGTCTTACTTGGACCCATACACACAAACCTAACATAAACACGGACCCGTTCACCAACACACAGTACTGACTGATGCTGTACTCAGTACCGACGCAATCAAACACTCATCCCTATATACAAATTATACCGTCTTTTCATTTTTGCTTTTCTAGTAAGAAAAACGGAAAAGGTACAGTATGTCCTTTTTTGTTTTTCTATATCGAATTTAAAAAACAAAAAACAAACATATATATTCCAAACCGTTTTCCGAACGTAAAAATGCAGCTGAAAAAAAGGACAACTCTAACCGTTTACCGTTTACCATTTCACAAAACGAAAAACGAGTGGCGCTGCGATCGCTTGGCCTGGCAAGGGAAGTAACTAGCAAGTCAGGATACACAAGTTTTAAGGTCGAGTCAGTAGTGGATTTTATTTGACACCGCAAAACGACGAAGTGGATAAAGATTTTTTTCACTTTTACGACAATGTTTACGACACTAAATTATAACTTTGTATTATAAATTACAATAAAAATGTGTTTTGTAGTCATACATCAGGGATATTTTGATCGTTATGTTGTCATAAGACCCTAGTTTATCAAATCATAATCCACAATAGTCTGATGAACGTTACCTGGAAATAAAACCTACCTGTGCCAAATCATGATCCACACTGGTATGATGACTATAACCTGGCCATATTAGCCCACCTGTGTGAAATTCCGATACACACTGCTCTGACGACCATAACCTGGTCATACTAGAACGGCTGTGTCAAATTCCGCCACCCCCCCCCCCCCCCCCCCCCCCCCCCCACTGGTCTGATGGCCAATACTTGGTCTTATAAGGGCAGTTGTGTCAAATCCCGATCCACAATGGTCTGATGGCCATTATCTAGTCATATGAATCTACCTGTATCAAATCCTGATCCACAGTGGTCTGAAGGCTATTACCTTTTTAAATGGGCCCACATGTGTCAAATCCTGATCCACAGTGGTCTGATGGCCATTACCTTCTCATATGAGCCTACATGTGTCAAATCCTGATCCACAGTGGTCTGATGGCCATTACCTAGTCATATGAACCTACATGTGTCAAATCCTGATCCACAGTGGTCTGATGGCCCTTATCTAGTCATATGAGCCTGCCTGTGTCAAATCCTGATCCACAGTGGTCTGATGGCCATTACCTAGTCATATGAGCCTACATGTGTCAAATCCTGATCCACAGTGGTCTGATATCCCTTATCTAGTCATATGAGCCTGCCTGTGTCAAATCCTGATCCACAGTGGACTGATGGCTATTACCTACTCATATGAGCCTACATGTGTCAAATCCTGATCCACATTGGTCTGATGGCCATTACCTAGTCATATGAGCCTACATGTGTCTAATCCTGATCCACAGTGGTCTGATGGCCATTACCTAGTCATATGAGCCTACATGTGTCAAATCCTGATCCACAGTGTTCTGATGGCCCTTATCTAGTCATATGAGCCTGCCTGTGTCAAATCCTGATCCACAGTGGTCTGATGGCTATTATCTAGTCATATGAGCCTGCCTGTATCAAATCCTGATCCACAGTGGTCTGATGGCCATTATGTACTCTTATGAGCCTACATGTGTCAAATCCTGATCCACAGTGGTCTGATGGCCATTACCTTCTCATATGAGCCTACATGTGTCAAATCCTGATCCAAAGTGGTCTGATGGCCATCACCTTCTCATATGAGTCTACATGTGTCAAATCCTGATCCACATGGGTCTGATGGCCATTATCTAGTCATATGAGCCTGCCTGTGTCAAATCCTGATCCACAGTCGTCTGATGGCCATTACCTAGTCATATGAGCCTACATGTGTCAAATCCTGATCCACAGTGGCCTGATGACTATTACCTAGTCATATGAGCCTACAAGTGTCAAATCCCGATCCACAGTGGTCTGAGGGCCATTACCTAGTCATATGAGCCTACATGTGTCAAATCCTGATCCACAGTGTTCTAATGGCCCTTATATAGTCATATAAGCCCGCCTGTGTCAAATTCTGATCCACAGTGGTCTGATGGCTATTACCTAACCATAAGAGCCTACATGTGTCAAATCCTGATCCACGGTGTTCTGATGGCCCTTATCTAGTCATATGAGCCTGCTTGTGTCAAATCCTGATCCACAGTGGTCTGATTGCCATTACTTACTCATATGAGCCTACATGTGTCAAATCCTGATCCACAGTGGTCTGAATGCCATTCCTTACTCATATGAGCCTACATGTGTCAAATCCTGATCCACAGTAGTGTGATGGCTATTACCTACCCATAAGAGCCTACATGTGTCAAATCCTGATCCACAGTGGTCTGATGGCCATTATCTAGTCATATGAGCCTGCCAGTATCAAATCCTGATCCACAGTGGTCTGATGGCCATTACCTAGTTATATGAGCCTACATGTGTCAAATCCTGGTCCGCAGTGGTCTGATGGCCATTATGTACTCATATGAGCCTACATGTGTCAAATCCTGATCCACAGTGGTCTGATGGCCATTACCTTCTCATATGAGCCTACATGTGTCAAATCCTGATCCACAGTGGTCCGATGGCCATTACTTTCTCAAATGAGCCTACATGTGTCAAATCCTGATCCACAGTGGTCTGATGGCCATTATCTAGTCATATGAGCCTGCCTGTGTCAAATCCTGATCCACAGTGGTCTGATAGCCATTGCCTACCCATAAGAGCCTACATGTGTCAAATCCTGATCCACAGTGGTCTGATGGCCATTGCCTAGTCATATGAGCCTACATGTGTCAAATTCTGATCCACAGTGGTCTGATAGCCATTACCTAGTCATATGAGCCTACATGTGTCAAATCCTGATCCACAGTAGTCTGATGGCCATTACCTAGTCATATGAGCCTACATGTGTCAAATCCTGATCTACAGTGGTCTGATGGCCCTTATCTAGTCATATGAGCCTGCCTGTGTCAAATCCCGATCCACAGTTGTCTGAGAGCCATTACCTTCTCATATGAGCCTGTCTGTGTCAAATCCTGATCCACAGTGGTCTGATTGCCATTACTTACTCATATGAGCCTACATGTGTCAACTCCTGATCCACAGTGGTCTGATTGACATTACTTACTCATATGAGCCTACATGTGTCAAATCCTGATCCACAATGGTCTGATGGCTATTACCTACCTATAAGAGCCTACCTGTGTCAAATCCTGATCCACAGTGGTCTGATGGCCATTACCTAGTCATATGAGCCTACATGTGTCAAATCCTGATCCACAGTGGTCTGA
Organism: Sinonovacula constricta; assembly: GCA_007844125.1. NCBI lineage: Eukaryota > Metazoa > Mollusca > Bivalvia > Cardiida > Solecurtidae > Sinonovacula > Sinonovacula constricta. The sequence goes on along the minus strand of CM017565.1, from coordinate 58,633,925 downwards.
TGGCAATTATGTACTCATATGAGCCTACATGTGTCAAATCCAGATACACAGTGGTCTGATGGCCATTACCTTCTCATATGAGCCTACATGTGTCAAATCCTGATCCACAGTGATCTGATGGCCATTACCTTCTCATATGAGCCTACATGTGTCAAATCCTAATCCACAGTGGTCTGATGGCCATTATCTAGTCATATGAGCCTGCCTGTGTCAAATCCTGATCCACAGTGGTCTGATGGCCATTACTTACCCATAAGAGCCTACATGTGTCAAATCCTGATCCACAGTGGTCTGTTGGCCATTGCCTAGTCATATGAGCCTACATGTGTCAAATCCTGATCCACAGTGGTCTGATAGCCATTACCTAGTCATATGAGCCTACATGTGTCAAATCCTGATCCACATTGGTTTGATGGCCATTACCTAGTCATATGAGCCTACATGTGTCAAAACCTGATCCACAGTGGTCTGATAGCCATTACCTAGTCATATGAGCCTACATGTGTCAAATCCTGATCCACAGTGGTCTGATGGCCCTTATCTAGTCATATGAGCCTGCCTGTGTCAATTCCTGATCCACAGTGGTCTGATGGCCATTGTGTACTCATATGAGCCTACATGTGTCAAATCCTGATCCACAGTGGTCTGATGGCTATTATCTAGTTATATGAGCCTGCCTGTATCAAATCCTGATCCACAGTGGTCTGATGGCCATTATGTACTCATATGAGCCTGCATGTGTCAAATCCTGATCCACAGTGGTCTGATGGCCATTATGTACTCATATGAGCCTACATGTGTCAAATCCTGATCCACAATTGTCTGATGGCCATTACCTTCTCATATGAGCCTACATGTGTCAAATCCTGATCCACAGTGGTCTGATGGCCATTACCTTCTCATATGAGCCTACATGTGTCAAATCCTAATCCACAGTGGTCTGATGGCCATTACCTTCTCATATGAGCCTACATGTGTCAAATCCTGATCCACAGGGGTCTGATGGCCATTACCTTCTCATATGAGCCTACATGTGTCAAATCCTGATCCACAGGGGTCTGATGGCCATTATCTAGTCATATGAGCCTACATGTTTCAAATCCTGATCCACAGTGGTCTGATGGCCCTTATCTAGTCATTTGAGCCTGCCTGTGTCAAATCCTGATCCACAGTGGTCTGATGGCCATTACCTAGTCATATGAGCCTACATGTGTCAAATCCTGATCCACAGTGGTCTGATGGCCCTTATCTAGTCATATGAGCCTGCCTGTGTCAAATCCTGATCCAAATTTTTGTTTTGTTTTTGGTCTTGTTGTTTTCATTTAGGATGTCCCGAAGCCTATTTTTTTGTTATTCTGGGTTAGAAATAAATTGCTTCTGAGTGACCAAAAGATAAGATGTGGACTTTTTTATGGTCTTATTTTTTTAAGTCCCAAGTCCGAAGGCATGATTAGGACAAACTTATGGACTCCCATCAAGAGGAGTAAAAAATTGTATTTTCTATTTTTGACCTTCAAAAATCCAAATCTCCTGAACGGTCTGTAATTTCCCAAAACGGTTTTCGACATCTTGTTTAGAGGGCCAAAGAAACCCCACAAATTACTTTTTCTTTATTTTTGGACACAAAAAATTGTTTGGAAAAATTGTCAACTTATTGTAAAAAGATTTTATTATTCGGGGCAATAAAATTGTTTGGAATTGGGGGCATTTCTGGGGTTGTCGGGACCTGATGAACTAAAATCTGCAGACAGATTTGAGATAGCTCGGGTACTTCTCTTGATATCGCCTATTTTACTATTTGATCTTAAAAATGGTCTTTTTCCAATTTTGACCCCAAACTTCAAGATATCTCAAATCTGACCGCATATTTGAAATCAGCACTCCAAAATACCTTAAGAAGTGCTTTTCAATCGTTTTTGGGAACAACTTTTTTTCATATTTTCCCATAGGCGACCCATGGTGAAATATTTTTTTTCACGTTGGGTTAGGAAACTTGCAGTGACCAATGGATTAATAATTTATACTGAGCAATAATCCGCAAAAATTTTGGAGCTAGCTCGTTTCTTTCCGGAAATCTAGGGTGGTCCCCACTAGGAAAAAATTGGGCATTTTCCTGATGGACCCTTATATCTCAGAAACCTTTATAGCCACCTTGGATTTAAAATTGGATCGGAATTCTCCAGACCCAAAACCCCTAAAAACCACATTTTGAAACCTTTTGGGAAAAAAATATTTTGGATTAAAAAAGAGGCAGAGTCTGGTTATATTAGCCCTAAATTATTTTATTGGCTCAATTTAAGCATGAATATCCTTTGATTTTTATTAGATATGTTGTAACTCTGTTTCTTTAATGTTGCATTCAAATTGTCTAACAAAGTAAAATAAATCACATTGGTAAATTAATTGCTTTATTCAATAACAAATTATTTTCGTAGACATTGAAATATTTGGAGACAGCATGCTTTATTTTAAGTTGTTCTTACATTTATGAAATACACAACATTATATTCTTTAATTTGAACAATAAATTTCAACAATCAAAATATCTTTTGCTAAAAGTAATCAACATAACATCTTAAAATATGAGAAACTTTAGTATTTAACCAATTGAATTGGTTTCCTATTCCAATAACTATATGACTTTTTAAAGAATAATCTTTATATTCATAGTATTAAAGCAACATAAACATAAAATAAAATATTAAAGACCTAAGGTTTGTCCAATACATAATGCCATTTAAGCTTAAACTGTAACCACAAGTAGTGCCAGGAGACATGTCCTTTAATGTATAGCTGTAGACAACTTAATTATTCAAGAATCTTACAAAATCACACAAATAATTATTTAGAAATGTAATCAAGCATATACATAAATTATATAAGAATTCTAAAAAAGTTTAGAAATATTGACTTAAAAATGTAATCAAAATCAAACAACGAGGTAAAAATAAATAGTCAAGAATATCATATAAACAGTACAAATACTTATAAACTATTGTCATTACCATCTTACAAAGTGTACCAATAAAGCTTATCAAAATTATTAACATTTTTATTGAAATCACACAAATGATTCTTCACTAAATAAAGCAAAAATAATACAAAATGGTATTAAAAAAAGTAATAAAAATAACAGAAATTGCTTGCCAATAATGAAATCATTATAATAGAAAAGCTTGTCAATGATGTAATCAATAGGTAAATAAGAAAAGGTCCTATCAAAATTTTCACAGATATTTAAATTTTATCTACCAGTAGACAAAGGCAAATAAGGTAACTAACAGTAAGCACCTGCATCGGGAGTTAAAACAGATACAATGAACTTATATACATACATAATAACTAGTAATAAAATAAACTATAAACATATGTACAGTAGATAAAAGCCTCGGCAACGTCAAAACAAAAAACAATAGAAAAAGCTATTCAATACTGTAATTAAAAGAATATAACCAGTTTAGTCAGAATTGTTATTAAAACAATATAAAAAAATTGTCATTAATGTAATAAAAAAAAGAATTTCTTTTAAAGAATGTACTCAAAAAAATATCAACAGCTACTTTGATGCTATCAAAAGAATTATGCAATCATTAGAAAAACAAGATCAATAATAACCAATAACAAATGTTATCGAAACAATAATTATTATTTAACTTACTGATACTAGCAGTTTTGAAACCCCTCAAGACGTTAAACATTTAAAATAGTAACTGCTAATGTACATAAAGACAGCACAGATGTATGATACTGAAGATGAAACATTTGATATTTAATAAAAATTAAAGTATGTTGTTGGAAAAAGTATAGATCCCATGGACTGTCAGAGTACATCGCACTAACCTTAATGCGTAATAATATGATCAAGGTATGACAATGTTTGAAACTTGTCCTTTAAAAGCCATAACTCTAACCCTGCATAATGTAGAAACCTATTTGTATAGTTTCAGTTGAATGTCTGCTTATGTTGTGCTGATAAACCATTGTAGTAATGAACAATCCCAATTCAATCAGTGCATTGGTTATTGAGATAAAGCCTTCATAATAAACTGCATGCAGGCTATTAAGACATGGCTAGTGTAGTAAAAATTGCCCAAGAAAAATATGTAATAACTCGCCAGAAATTTGGGCTGGTATTATTGAACTTAAAGTATTTCAATGGGTATAAACACATGTAATAAGACATGAATGAAGTGCAAGTGAATACAACAGATGACCATTGTTAATTTTAATGAAATACATTGACATTAACAATTGTTAATTAGAAAGACATTTTAAAATTGTTACAGGTAAATAATCTCAAAATGTTTGTGTTAAGACCAATAGTTCTTCATTAAAATCCTCCATTGGACCTTCAAGCAGAATACACTACAAGGACAATCGTGGAGACATCTTGGACAAAGTGGGAAAGATATTGTTCAGATGGTTCAACTCTGTGTATTGCAACACAACAATAACTGGATAAACTATTGTAATTTTATGTGTGGACACACACAAATATAGGAAGATCTTTTATACAAAAATACATAATCACACAGCAGAATGGGCCATAAACTAATTTAACAAAAGCTGCCTCTCTGGTCAGTTTGCAACAGTGTGTGTTTACTAAGTTTTGGGTGTATGCCTGTATTTGCTTGCCCTCCAAGGCACTCAGAGGTTAATCTCAGAGATTCGCCTTTATACTGTGAGAAAGTAACAAGATTATTTTATCAGATTATTAGTTTCTTATCATGGGATTAACAGATCTTTTATTTTAGAAGTAATTATTGCTCTTGATGTTTCACAGATGACAGGTTTCTTTGGCTGAAGAGCTTCCATTATTGGACCCAGAATTATTGGCAGTCTTTACAATAACAAAAACATCTGGCTTGGACATTCCAATACATGCTGGGTGGAACCAATTGTGGCATAATTCACACATCCAGTACAATCTGTTAATATAAAATAAAAAAAATATTTGTCTAATTAACCTAAAATCAATGATCTCAGTCATTCTGATAAAAGTTTTTCAATAATTTTTATATTTAAGTAAGTTACTCATTCAGTTATAGCAACATTTTGTTAAAACATGGGATTTCATTTTACTGGAAGATTTTGATCTTGGATTGAGGAGAGGTGATGAAAACTTAACTGTGGTAGTTTTTAATTAGTGACAGAAAGAGGGTAATAAAAGAGATATTAATATATTCATAATATCATCAATATTTATTTATAAAATGAAATTTTCTAACTGGCATGTTTTAACCTTTGTCTAGTGGTGAATTTGCAAATTTTAGTATATGTTGTAGTACTCAAAGGACTTTACATATTTTTGTTTTAACAAAAAAATACAAATACCTTCCATCATTAGGTTTATTGCATATTCAATACCTTCTTGTTTTCTTCTGTGAATTGTCAAAAATGAATGATGCTCTCTTTTTCTGCAAAAATAATATATACATAATAATGTTACCAATATTCTTAATGTATACCTTCATCTTACCAGTATTCTTAATGTATAACTCCATGTTACCACTATTCTTAATGTATAACTACATCTTACCAGTATTCTTAATGTATAATTGCATCTTACCAGTATTTTTAATGTATAACTCCATCTTACCAGTACTCTTAATGTACTGTAACTCCATTATTTATGCATGCAACTTTTGACCCATCATTTCCATTTAACACCAAAAGACAACATTACTGTCATGAATCACACATCCAAACATCATCTCATGCTCTTGCACATGCCTAAAGAATTCTAAATACACATTTAGAAAAAAAAGAATAACTCACAAACATCTTTATTGTGTAGTCTTTTGCTTATTGATTTAGTTTATGAAAAATACATGTGTATTATATACATTGATAGTAATTTATTGTTCATGGACTATTGACAAGACAATTGACAAGACAAGTGACAAGGCCAGACAATTGGCAAGACAGGGCATGACAATATAATTGACAAGAAATGACACTTGACAAGACAAGACAACAGACAATTGACAAGACAATTTACAATAAATAAGACAGGACAACTGACTTGACAAGACAATTAACAAGACAAGGCAATAGAAAATACAATTGCCCATTGACAAGACAACTGACAAGACAATTGACAAGATGCTTGACAACTGACAAGATATGACAATTGACAATTTGAGACAATTGACAATTGAGAAGACAATAAAATTGATAATTGACAATACAATTGACACTTGACAATATGATTGACAATATAACTGACAAGACAATTGACGTGACAAGACAATTGACAAGACATTTGACCAGACAAAAGACAAGACGATTTACAAGATGAAACCATTGACAAGACAATTGAGAAGACAATTGACAATATGGGACAATTAACAAGACAATTGACATAAAAAGACAGCTGACAAGACAACTGACAAGACAACTGACAAGACAAGACAGGTGACCATTTATGAGAATTGACAAGACAATTGACAAGAAATTTGACTAAACTATTGACAAGACAATTGACAAGTGAGAAGATGAGACAATTGACAAGACAATACTATTGTGAAGACAAGACTAGTGACAAGACAAATGACAAGACAATTGGCAAGACCAAATAACTGACAAGACAATTGACAAGACAATTGACAATACAAAACAATTGACAAGATGAGACAACTGACAAGACAATTGACAAGACAATTGACCATATAAGAAAATTAACAAGGCAATTGACACGTGACAAGATACTTGACTAGAAAAAAGACGACTGACAAAACAAAACAATTGACAAGACATTTGACAAAACAGGACAATTGACAAGATAAGACAATTGACAAGACAATTGACAAGACACTTGACAAGACAAAAGAAAAGATGATTGACAGAACAATTGACAAGACAATTGACACAATAATTGACAAGAAAATTGACAAGACAGGACAATTGACAAGACAGGACAATTGGCAAGATGAGACAATTGACAAGACGAGACAATTGACATGACAATTAACAAGGTACTTGACAAGACAAAAGAAGAATGACAAAACAAAGCAATTGACAAGACAATTGACAAGAAAATTGACAAGACTATTGACAAGACAATTGACAAATGAGAAGATGGGGCACTTGACAAGACAAGACAGTTGACAAGACAAGACAAGTGACAAGATGAGACAATTGACAAGACAAGATAATTGACACTTGACAAGACAATTGACAAGATACTTGACAAGACAAAAGAAGAATGACAAAACAAAGCAATTGACAAGACAATTGACAAGACAATTGACAAGATGAGACAATTAACAACACAAGACAATTGACATTTGACAATACAATTGACAATATACTTGACAAGACAAAAGACAAGATGATTGACAAAACAAAACAATTGACAAGACAATTGACATTTGACAAGACAAGATACTTGACAAGACAAAAGACAAGACAATTGACAAAACAAGACAATTGACAAAACAAACAATTGACAAGACAATTGACAAAACAGGATAATTGACAAGATGAGACAACTGACAAGGCAAGATGAATGACAAGACAAGACAAATGACAAGAAAATTGACAAGACAGGACAATTGACAAGACAGGACAATTGACAAGACAGGACAATTGACAAGATGAGACAATTGACAAGACAAGACAATTGACATTTGACAAGACAAGATACTTGACAAGACAAAAGACAAGACAATTGACAAAACAAGACAATTGACAAAACAAACAATTGACAAGACAATTGACAAGACAAATGACAAGACAATTTACAAGACTATACAATTAACAAGACAATTGACGAGACAAGACAGTTGACAAGACAATTGACAAAGACAAGTGACAACTGAGAACATGAGACAATTGAGAAGACAAGACAGTTGACACTTGACAAGACAAAAGACAAGACAAAAGACAAGAAAAAAGACAAGACAAAAGATAAAACAACTGACAAGATGAAACAATTGACAAGACAACTGACAAGTCAAGATAATTGACAAGACAAGATGATTGACAAGGCAATACAAAAGACAAGATAAGTGACAAGACAATTGACAAGACAATCAACATGACACTTGACAATACCATATACAAGACAAATGACAAGACAAGACAACTGACAGGACAATTGTCATGACAAGACAATTGACAAGTCAAGGTAATTGACACAACAAGATTATATTATAAGAAATACATTATTTTGTGACTGCTGAATGGGCTGGTCTTTTATTTTGGAAACAGTCATATGGTGTTTTTATGATGGTTTTTTTTTACATATCAAATGGAAGAAAATAACCTAAGGGTAACTGTTTTTGTCTCGAACAGATTGGACATATCATCAGCTCCTTCCTTCGTCATATGGTAGATGATAACTCTTTTTTTTGGATTAAACCTGTGGTTTAATGGGGAAAAGTGGTGTGCCTGATGTGTAACAGACACAAACTGTGAAATCTGTCTTTTCATCTCTGTACTGTCTGCAACACCATCCTCTGTTAGTGCCTCTGTTTGGCAACATCAGATCAATCCTTTGGGCTTTGGCACAACCCAGCCAACTTGTCAAAAAACAGAACATGTGGCTATTTTAATAGAAAGAAAACTTTTTTTCTGATAAAATGATACAGACAAAAGAGTATATTTTTATATAATGCATGTACATTAAAAGGCCTATTTTCACCCTAATAGCTTCTGATGTGCCTGTAACAATAATAGTTTTTATAGAGTAATTGTGTACAGTGTACTGGTATGTGTGAATAATATACATTTACCCATGCTGACATTCTAAACAATTTTAAAATAAAATAAAAAATAAGTTGGCTAAGTGAAATTAAAATGAGGTATATATATATATTAAATGACTATGAAGAGACTATCAATGTATATTTTAGCCAGTTATTTAGTACCTGGTACTAAACATATGCCTGAGTCATTTTACATATACTACACTGTATTTTGAAACTTTTGTATGGAACAGTTTAATAAAGTGTATTTATTTTGTCAGTAATGTGATAATTGTTTTATATATAAGAAAATAAATTTAAACCAGTATCTAAACAAGTATATTTAAAATAAAAAGAAAACATAAGAAAAGAAATGGGACTGTCAAGGTATTCCAGTCCAGGATTTGAACCTGGATCTACCCAAAATAAAACTGGTAGTGTTTAGATTGGGTTGCTTTCAACTAAGCTAACTGGAAAGAAGCTATGACAATCAATCCCAGATAGTGAGAAATGAAAAGATAAAAAGAAATTGCAAAAGAAATCCACAAACAACAGTTTATATATAATTGTGGCTATTTATTCTAAGTCAGAAGAATATATTGATATCAATGCAATTAGTAATTATTATGAGAAAAATAGGACAAATATCTGACAATAAAGCAAATCAAACAGTGAAAATCATTACCTCTTCTACAGGATGGTTTTCATGAATGTCCCATAGCCTAAATCGTCTCAGGCCACCATGCAATTGTGCCCGCACTGCTGCGGCCATCCTGGCCCTAGAGTGCCTATTTTCATCAGCCTAAATGACAAAGTTAAATAAAAGATAGCTTTCAAACATACAAAACAGTAAGTACAAACAATTTAGAATATTTCTATCTGCTGACATCATATATACCCAATTGAAATTGTAAACATAAAGTAAGAACCTCTTCTCAGGTATTCTCTTAGTCAATAAGCTAACAGGAATTCCCCAGGTATTTATGATGGTCAGCCAAACAGCTGAAACTCCAATTACAAAATACAACTATTTTTTTGACCACAATACTATTTTGGCAATTCCATGTCTAACCTAGTTACAGTGAGGACCCATCGCAAAGGTGGGCAAAGGCTACAGCTTGTCTGAGGAGGGGTTGATTGGTGAATTGTACAATGTATGACACAGTTATTCCATGTTTTAATTGTTTTCAATTGTTATAAAAAAAGGAAAACAGGTCACCCTATTTTTCAATTCAACATTAAGAAAATAAAAGATGTGTCATGATAGTAATTAAAGACATAAAGTGGTAACAAACAATATGGAAGTGAAACCTTCTTATCAAAACTATGTGAAAACAATCTTATTTACATTGAGTTGGAGGAAATGAATTATTTCCTCCAGCGGGTATATTGCTGGACAGCCAACCTTCTTTGTGTCTAACACAGCATGATTGAGAGTTTGTTCCTTTGCATAGTTATGGCAGGATACCACTACGGATTTCTGATTCTGTAAATATAAACAAGTAACTCCATTTGCTAAAAGTGTCCATATTATCAGAAAAAAAAACTTATTTAGAGAAACTAAAAATGTCTGTCACAGAGACCAAGAAGAAACAAGAGCCTTAAATTATGGGAATGAGGCAAGCAAACTAACGCATTTATTAATTATACATACAAGCAGTAAGACACTGTTGTCATCTGTCAAAAGTCAACATATAACTGAAGATGCGTTTTTAGCAAAGAAGACTTTTACGTCCAGGAAAAAATAATCAGACCACTGTGGATCAGGATTTGACACAAATAGACTCATATGACTACATAATGACCATCAGACAACTGTGGATAAGGATTTGACACATGTATGTTCATATGCGTACGTTATGGCCATCAGATTACTGTGGATCAGGATTTGACACAGGTAGGCACATATGAGCAGGTAATGGCCATCAGACCACTGTGTTCAGGATTTGACACAGGTAGGCACATATGAGCAGGTAATGGCCATCAGACCACTGTGGATCAGGATTTGACACAGATAGGCACATATGAGTAGGTAAAGGCCATCAGACCACTGTGGATCAGGATTTGACACAGTTTGGCTCATATGACTAGATAATGGCCATCAGACCACTGTGGATCAGGATTTGACACAGGTAGGCTCATATGAGTAGATAATGGCCATCAGACCACTGTGGATCAGGATTTGACACAGGTAGGCTCATATGAGTAGGTTATGGCCATCAGGCTACTGTGGATCAGGATTTGACACAGGTAGGCCCATATGAGTAGGTAATGGCCATCAGACCACTGTGGTTCAGGATTTGACACAGGTAGGCCCATATGAGTAGGTAAAGGCCATCAGACCACTGTGGATCAGGATTTGACACAGGTAGGCTCATATGAGTAGGTAAAGGCCATCAGACCACTGTGGATCAGGATTTGACACAGGTAGGCCCATATGAGTAGGTAAAGGCCATCAGACCACTGTGGATCAGGATTTGACACAGTTTGGCTCATATGACTAGATAATGGCCATCAGACCACTGTGGATCAGGATTTGACACAGGTAGGCTCATATGAGTAGGTAATGGCCATCAGACCACTGTGGATCAGGATTTGACACAGGTAGGCCCATATGAGTAGGTAAAGGCCATCAGACCACTGTGGATCAGGATTTGACACAGGTAGGCTCATATGAGTAGGTTATGGCCATCAGGCTACTGTGGATCAGGATTTGACACAGGTAGGCCAATATGAGTAGGTAATGGCCATCCGACCACTGTGGACCAGGATTTGACACAGATAGGCTCATATGAGTAGGTAATGGTCATCAGACCACGGTGGATAAGGATGTGACACAGGTAGGCTAATATGAGTAGATAATGTCCATCAGACCACTGTGGATCAGGATTTGGCACAGGTAGGCCCATATGAGTAGGTAATGGCCATCAGACCACTGTGGATCAAGATTTGGCACAGGTAGGCCCATATGAGTAGGTAATGGCCATCAGACCACTGTGGATCAGGATTTGACACATGTAGGCTCATATGACTAGATAATGGCCATCAGACCACTGTGGATCAGAATGTGACACAGGTTGGCTCATATGACTAGATAATGGCCATCAGACCACTGTGGATCAGGATTTGACACATGTAGGCTCATATGAGTAGGTAATGGCCATCAGACCACTGTGGATCAGGATTTGGCACAGGTAGGCCCATATGAGTAGGTAATGGCCATCAGACCACTGTGGATCAGGATTTGACACAGGTAGGCCCATATGAGTAGATAATGGCCATCAGACCACTGTGGATAAGGATTTGACACAGATAGGCTCATATGAGTAGGTAATGGCCATCAGACCACGGTGGATAAGGATGTGACACAGGTAGGCTAATATGAGTAGATAATGTCCATCAGACCACTGTGGATCAGGATTTGACACAGGTAGGCCCATATGAGTAGATAATGGCCATCAGACCACTGTGGATCAGGATTTGGCACAGGTAGGCCCATATGAGTAGGTAATGGCCATCAGACCACTGTGGATCAGGATTTGGCACAGGTAGGCCCATATGAGTAGGTAATGGCCATCAGACCACTGTGGATCAGGATTTGGCACAGGTAGGCCCATATGAGTAGGTAATGGCCATCAGACCACTGTGGATCAGGATTTGACACATGTAGGCTCATATGACTAGATAATGGCCATCAGACCACTGTGGATCAGAATTTGACACAGGTAGGCTCATATGACTAGATAATGGCCATCAGACCACTGTGGACCAGGATTTGACACAGGTAGGCTCATATGAGTAGGTAATGGTCATCAAACCACTGTGGATCAGGATTTGACACAGGTAGGCTCATATGAGTAGATAATGGCCATCAGACCACTGTGGATAAGGATTTGACACAGGTAGGCTCATATGAGTAGATAATGTCCATCAGACCACACAGGTAGACTCTTATGAGTAGGTAATGGCCATTAGACCACTGTGGATCAAGATTTGACACAGGTAGGCTTAAACGAGTAGGTAAATGCCATCAGACCACTGTGGATCAGGATTTGACACAGGTAGACTTAAACGAGTAGGTAATGGCCATCAGACCACTGTGGATCAGGGTTTGACACAGATAGGCTCATATGAGTTGGTAATGGCCATCAGACCAATGTGGATCAGGATTTGACACAGGTAGGCTCATATGAGTAGGTAATGGTCATCCGACCACTGTGGACCAGGATTTGACACAGGTAGGCTCATATGAGTAGATAATGGCCATCAGACCACTGTGGATCAGGATTTGACACAGGTAGGCTCATATGAGTAGATAATGGCCATCAGACCACTGTGGATCAGGATTTGACACAGGTAGGCTCATATGAGTAGGTAATGGCCATCAGACCACTGTGGACCAGGATTTGACACAGGTAGGCTCATATGAGTAGGTAATGGTCATCAGACCACTGTGGATCAGGATTTGAAACAGGTAGGCTCATATGAGTAGATAATGGCCATCAGACCACTGTGGATAAGGATTTGACACAGGCAGACTCATAAGACTAGGTAATGGTCATCAGACCACTGTGGATCAGAATTTGACACAGGTATACTTATATGAGTAGGCAATCACCATCAGGCCACTGTGGATCAGGATTTGACATATGTAGGCTCATATGAGTAGGTAATGGCCATCAGACCACTGTGGATCCGGATTTGACACATGTAGACTCATATAAGTAGGTAAAGGCCATCAGACCACTGTGGATCAGGATTTGACACAGATAGAATCATATTAATAGGTAAATGCAGCAATAAGACCATTGATAAAACACCAAGTCACAATATCCTGACAAAGGGCCGACCTGCCGTGTAATTGCCATTGATGATTAAGTTTGTAGTTTTATTTACAAATGACAGCAGGTAAGAATAGCTATGAATTAACATCATATACATGCATGCAACAACTAATGCTACAGTATGTTATACCAGTATTTCCAAACTCGTTGGGTGATGACAACACAACAAATCGATTGCTTGTCACTAACTCGTGCTCTTTAGCCCATAAAGCCTCTAGAAACGTTAAACATACTGACGAATTAGCCATTATACATCTTCCATGATTGTTTCCCGCATTCAATAGTTATTTCCCCTGTTGTCGCTTTACGTTATCTGTAGCTTTACGGCAGTGCTTAATTTTTATCCACAGTGTGTGAGAACTACTACTGCACCGACGAAGTTTTAATGGCGGCTAGAAACAGTCGTGCGATAATTGATGTTAACTTTATACTCATAATTTGCTTGGCCGTAGAAGAAACTTTCGCAGATTTAGAGGAGCATACATTAATCATTAAACAAACCTAAAGCAGAGTCGTGACAGAATCCTTCGACCCGGATACGTAGTTAGAACTTGGGAGAAGCAGGTTGGTTTATGTTATTTTTCTTTTACTTTTACTTAACTTAAGCCTTGTTAATGCAGTAATTCATTTAAACCTACGTATTTTGTTCATTTTACTTATCATTGCATTAGCATGAAAAATCATGTTTATTTGCAACAGTGGTCAGACAAATCTTGCCCTTCAGTGAGATGTTGCCCTGGGCCAACACTGTATTCTGTCGGGTTGTCGGACGTAATGTACCATTACCGTAATGTACCAGGACTTAATGTACCATTTTTGGATCGAATGTACCATATACAGAATATATAGGGAATTATTGTTAACGTTTATATATATTGTTTTTAGTTCAAATAAAGTTAAAACATGTTGTAAATTTGTGTATATGATATTTAAATGTGTATGTATTGAAATTTAAATAAAATGCATAAATACATGTTTTTGTTCTTTAAAGTAAGTGGTTATAAACCTATATTTTCGTAATTAATCCAGTCACAAATGTGTTTTGTATTTAATTAAATTAAGATTGGAATGGATAACAATTTAATGTATTTGATTATTGTCCCACAGATCTCCAAGTGATGTGCCAAGTGATGTGTATAAACAATCATTGTGATTGTTTGTTTTTTTAGTTATTCACACATTAATTTAAACTGTGAATGTTTTAGCACAATTGTGTAATTAAGGGTATTTAAAATTTCAAATGGTCATGATTAAAGTATTAAAGATGTGAAAGTATGCTTTTGTAGACGATTTATAATGGTAATTAATATGGTCATATGAAATGGCTCAAAGACATACCGTACATGTACATTGTAGTCAATATGAAGAGCGCAACAAACAATTAAAATTAAATTCATCAATATCATTTAACAGTTTGTGAACTTAAGGTATTGTTCAGATAAGTATAAAAACATAATTTTACTTAAAAATGGTTAAAAACTAGCCTGTCATATTAACAAACAGGTTTATCAATTGACAAATACACAACAGAATGCCCCAGGGAGATTTTCACACCTAATTATCACCCTTAAATGGGGTCCTCCACACTGAACAATAGGCCTACCATAATCCCTATATAAACTATAGATGGTACATTTGATCCAAAAATGGTACATTAAGTCCTGGTACATTACCGTAATGGTACATTAAGACCAGCACCCTTCTGTCTTACTCCTCTGTCCACATCGCTTAGATTTAGTTCCGGTCGGGGCAAAATCTTTCATGTGGGGAGATTTTCAGTTGAGACTTTTAAACATGCGGTGTGCAAGTGGGTCTATTATAGCCAGAAAATTGTTTATGTTTTTTTCTCTAGTCTATCAATAATATCTAAAGGCTGATAAAATGTCACTGTGTCACTGCACAGTGTTGCAAAACTTGACCTAGTTTTGAGTTTATGGTCCTATATTTAAATTTGAAATCGTGTTCTTATTTGGTTTTGCTTTTTTAATTTAGAAATACATGGCAGAGACCATAATATGGTCATTTTAGCCACGTCTAGCTATGTTGGTGGAAGAAAACACCTAAAAAGATTGAAGATGAACCACCACCACACAGCAGCTCAGCGGGAAGACATCGCACTTTAAGTCCTTTGCCCTGATCAAGACTGGAAACCACATGCTGAGAGGCTGAGAAGTCAAAGGAGTAACAAGTCTATGACACTACCTCTTAACATGCATTTGAAAATATGAATATAGTACACTTTTTGTCCTTTTACATTAAAAATGTTTGTTAATATGACAGGCTAGTTTTTAACCATTTTTAAGTAAAATTATGTTTTTATACTTATCTGAACAATACCTTTAGTTCAAAAGTTAAGTGTCCAACAGTTTGTCTATATCTGATACATGTAACAACATTTTACCACTGTTCTGGAGAATGTACCATTGCTCAACAAACTTATATGTTAGTTTAAGTAAAGGCTGTTTATAACATAAACTTAATTGTAAGACAGTACAAATTATGAAATATATCGCTTAAAATGTCCATTATTTCCAAATAACTATGATGGGGATTTCAGCTCAATATATATATCAATGTCAGAGCTGATTACCCAGATATTCATGTAAAGTGATGTCAAAACTAAGTGGTCACATTGTTTTCTTAGTTTAAAAATAGCTAACTGTGCAGCTTGGCTCAGATAGGAAATACCTGTTTGCAATTATAAGTGAGGATTTATGCTTCGTTGTTACGCAGATCTAGGGCACCAATAATCAGCATTTTGTAAGCCCTTTTCAGGTACCAATGATTTATTTTGTTATATGAGAAAAAATATTTGGTCTGAACTGTCGGATACCACCTTTAACCTGAAAATCAAAGAAGCAGCCAATATGCAATTCCAAATCTAATCAGTGCCTTATTGACAATTGTCTGTTATTATCATTTACTGGCACAGCCAGAACATATAATGTAGACTGGGAGTCTATGTAACAACAGTTGTTAATATAGTAAATCTGGCATACTGCCTTCACTCATTTTTATACTATACTGATAAACTATACCTGACCAGAATAATGTTTTTTGTCTAAATACAGATAGACAGATAAAGGATGCAGGAAGGAATTAAGAGTCCTTATTAATGCCACGGAACAGACACACCACTCAAGCATACACAGTGTGCAACCTGTAGTCTTCTGCCAGCTACCTTGCTATATCCAGAGGGTTTCACAAATTTCTCAGGTAGGTCACATCAGATTTGCTTTTGGCCTGTTAGTGCATATATATCAATTCAGTATCCACATGGGTAAACATCAAAGATGACATCATGCATTGATTCATAAATATCAACATTTAACATATTTTTGCAAATTCAAATCAAGAAAATAGTCAAAATATAATATTTGGGCCTTTCTGGTCAAGCTGTAGTTTCTCCTATTTGTAACTCCTCTGACTACAAAGCATCTGTCAGCGTGGGTTTGATTCTTTGTCGGGGCAGAGGACCTACTATGGAAAATGGAATGTTGAACACTGTCGATGGCTATTTTATTGTATTATATGCATAAATAAAACAAAAGAATAATCAGGTAAAACTGTTGAAAGATTTCTCCAGCATTTAACGTCCATTTATTAACCTTTTATTCAACTCCACTTATACAGAAATGTTACCTCTCACAGGGCATTCATTATAGAACATCTGGTACTAAAAATTAAATAATTATATCTTTTATTGTTATATTTTTCGTTGATACATTGGTGTGAAAATAAGACAATATAAAAACAACAACAATACCCTGCCTAAATGTTTGTAAAAAGTCACTGTAAAAATTAAAACAGCAGAGCAAGTGTAGGTTAAGAGCAAGAGCAATGTAGTTAAATTTGGCAAGATCAACAAAATTCTGTATAATAAGATTTTTATATTAAGCATACTAAACAGAAAATGGGAAAATAATACTTTTAAACTGGTTGGGTATGTTAACAATGTATTACATATTACAGAGAGTTTAAATCATTCCCATCAAGAAACATGTTTGGTTTCTTGCCTATTGCTATCACTTTCCAACTGATACACTGTAGCAGAGTACTTTTTGTAATGAGGATATGATATAATATTTGGAGTTTCCTTACATTTCTAAAAAAATCTGAAAAGATGCCTTTTCATGTCTGATTGATTTCACTGTTTTTCACGGTCTTACCACATGTAATTTGCATTTTAAATCTATGCATGGCTTTTATTATGTGTGAAATACACATAAAAAGTTTAAGATTATTTATACCCATTTATATTAGAGATAGTGGGGATACTTGGATTACAATATAAACATAAAATTGTCAAGAAATGAAAATACCCTGACACAACTTTTTTACTTAATTCTGTAATTATATTTGGGCCCGTGTATATACCGCCTTTAATTTTTCATTTTTGCTTTTCTAGTAAGAAAAACAGAAAAGGTACAGTATATCCTTTTTTTTGTTTTTCTGTATCGAATTTAAAAAACAAAAAAACAAATATATATATTTCAAACCGTTTTCCTAACGTAAAAATGTAGCTGAAAAAAAAAGACAACTCTAACCGTTTATCGTTTACTGTTTCACAAAACGAAAAACGAGTGGCGCTGCAATCGCTTGGCCTGGCAAGGGAAGTAACTAGCATAAAAAGATACACAAGTTTCAATTGCGGCCAGAATAAGTGTGCTGACATTCATCTTTACTGGCATTGATATTATTTGGTAGGCATTATTTTCTTGGTAAAAATACATTTTCTTTCTGTAATAGACACATTTGCCGATTTAGAACATCACGCGTTAATGATTATCCTTTAACAAACGTTTAGCAGACAAATGCCTTCGGTCACACAGTCGGGAATGGGATTGGGATTAGCCGGCATTTAGGCCGATACTGCGCAGCGACATTTCTATCATTATAGCACAGGGGCACTTATGAGGTGCCCAGGGACTGAACCCGGCCGGTCCATTATACTGACACCGACGAGTCAGGCGTAATGCTGTCCCCTTAGCCCCGAGCGTTAGGAGGGAAGCCACTATTACCAACTTTAAAGTCTTTGGTATGACCCGGCCGGGGATCGAACCCATGACCTCCCGATCCGCAAGCCGACGCTCTACCACCTGAGCTATTGCGGCCGGTCCACACAGTCGGAAGCAGGTTGGTCTGTGTTGTATTTCTACAGTTGTACATTACCAGGCGCGTATCTGGAATGTTTTTGAAGTTATGCACAACAATTACAAGGGAAATAACCTTTGTAGTAATACTTTTGAATCAATTTTCTAATGATTATCAGGTAAAATGCGACACGAGAGGAACTTAATGCAATATATGAACGACTAAAATCCTGATGTGTATAAGTTTAATCACATTAAACCATTTCAACTTGTTTGGTGTGGTAAAAAGATTTAATAACATAGAAACTACGGAAATAAAATATATCATTCCTAACCCGGGTTAGGCATCGACTTTCCTAATGTTTTTCCAATTTTGGTAATTTTAGATTTTCGATTTTTCTAACGGATGTTACGCTCGTGCGTAAAGTGCGTAGTGGCAGAAACGCGCCTGATTACTAACATTCATATCAGTTATTAATATCCCTTTCTTTCAAACATTTGGTATGTTTTATATACTTCATCAATGTATATACGATCATGCTTATATATATATAGACTAGAGAGAATATTAAAACATAAACAGACCAGTTCTGAGATGTGTATTCCTAAATTCTGGGAAATAAGGCTAGATCGATAAGAATACAAGGGTATTTCAAGACCAGAGAGATTATGAGTGTTTCTTTTTTTACATTGCACACTTTGAAAAGCACACTGTTATTAAATACTTTATTATATACCTTACAATAAAGTTTGCGAGGGGTATACTGAAATCAGAATGTCAGTCCATGAACACAGTTTTGTTCAGGTTACTTTTTCTACAGTTCTGCTTCAATTTTAATGAAACATCACAAATATCTATTGTACTATGGGAAACTGTGCACCTGCTATTTTTATCGTGATCAGATGAAAATTACAGAAATTATTGCCCTTTTAAATGTTGAGGTAAATGATGTATAAACAGGGAGTGTGGGGGGTAATTGTTAGCCATCAGATTAAAATTTTTAGTATCTTAATACCTTTTTTTGCCAACATTCTGTATTTTCAGAAGACGTTCAGATTATTGCATTATGACATCAATTTTGGTGCTTACTTTCATAATATGACAATTGTCAACTTGCAAAGCACATAATATGTGGCCAGTAAGTGTCTTTATACTCATTATTTTATTGCTTCCTTTCTACAAGTTGTCAACAATGTACACATCTTGTGCATAAATATCAGCTTTTAGAAAATTGCACTAACTTCCATAAACTGTACATAGCAGTAATGTGGTTATTTAATGGCTATTTTAAGGCATGCTTAAAAGATACTGACACAGAATGTGTTACTCATATGTGTGGCAAGAAAAAGAGACACGTTGACTGGATGACAGTGGTAATTATCTGACATTGAAACTAAGACACAAAGCCAATAGACATATAAATGTTTATTATTTATTAAGAGATAAGTGAAGACATTGTTAACAACAATATTCCATTTAACAAATAAATGCTGTATGAAAATTGTTGACATTTCAAGATACAGCATTATTACAGATCAGCTACATTTAGAATACTGACATCAGTTTATTGTTTGTATTTCTAAACAAAAACATATTTATGATAAAAGTGGTTCAAAATAATGTGTATTTAGATAGGTGAATTATGTTTTATTCAAGTACCATAGACAGTAATTTTTATACAAGAATCCTGAGTTTAACATATTATTGTAAAAAAAATAAATGATATATATGTTGTTGTTTTTTCCAATTTCATTAACACCATACTGGTGTAAGGTTATTATATAACTTTTCAGTTTATTGAAACAAAAGAAACCATTCAACATAAACATGAAGTATTTAAATGGTTTTTAATAATAAAGATGCAAAATGACAACATGATGCAGGAGAAATCATCAGAAAACTGATTATCATTATTAGATACTAGTTAATGGAATAAATAATATGTCTTAGACTTTAACATGACTATATTTTAATATAACTTGCACTAAATTGTGACATTTACGTTAGTGTATGATGTACTTGTGAATGGAGACTTATTTGACAAGTGATATAAGCTACATTTATTGATGTACTGTATACAATATATTTCACTTGAAAGATGCTAATTACTTTTTTGTTACATATAAAATTATCATGCAGCATATGCATGTTATAGTTGTAAAAATGCCAGTCAAGTAGTATACTCTTAATTATATGTCTACATGTTTTGTATAATTGGATTATGAACAAGGAACACATAAAAGTGAACAAGAAATATAACATCTTCAATATTACCAAAGAACCATTCAACTGATAAATGCATGGTCAAAAAAGATAAATGATAATTCTTGTTCAAGATAATTTTGTTTATAATGGTACATGATTGTCTTAAAACACTGAACACATTGCGCTCAATGCCAAATGAAATGCTGATAACCATTATCACTTATCAATCTGCTCTGGGTAAGCACATTATTTCTGAATTGTAGAAAATTATTTTGTTCCATACAGTTGCAGTGTAATATCCTATTGTTAACAGAAGTGTGGCCTATTGCTTGGGAAAATAAATGATTTAACAAACATGGAACAGTAATCTGGTAGAGTGATAAAGGCAATGACTATGTGACCGGTAAATACCCACTATGATGATACCCTTGTAAAATTTGAACAGGTTCACAAATACCCTGTCAACACACATGGCATTGAGGACAAATACCTCCCAGCCTAAAAAAAGTTACTTGAAAGTATATGTAATAATAAATTTATAATACATGGAAAAACAGATATAGGGGCAAATGTTGCAAAGTACTATGAAGTGATTTTGTTAACAGGCTTAATCCTGCAAATAGCAACATTAATCACATTTATATGTCAAATAAAAAAAATAATTGAAGGGGCAAGAGTTCACATTTTGGTAGGTTATCAGTCTTACATTTAACATTCTGTCAGATTAACTAAGTTTAGTCAAATAAATATAACCATTTGACATTGTTGGACCTTTTGTAAGGGCTAGTTCATAAAGAAACTGAGTACCCTAAAGCATTTCTCATTATAAGTAACAAACTTAATTGCAATTAATAAATTTCCAGTAAACTGTCTGTTATGCACTTGATAATGGAATATTTTCAAGTGTCACCTCATTAACACTTTGTGGGGGTAGGGGTATTTGTCTTAGATTTGACAGCAACACAAACTCACAGCATTACACACTCCCTTCACTAGTGAACATACATAGATGATAAAGGGTGCATTCACTGCAACATTTAACAAACACTACTCAAGTTTCACTTAATATCAAAATCAACAATGTTTATTTTAGGACAACACAAATAGACAAAACTTAACTGAAAAGGTGATTCAAAATTAAAACTCTTTTCTCATTGACTAGAAATGTGTTTCTTAAAATATATTTTCTTCAGCAATCTGACAGTGTACAACAGATGTTTATATGTGTTTCTCAATTTGTAAAAACTAATTTACAATAAAACACTCCTTTAAAGCCATACTCTCTACAATGAAGACATATTACTACATTTTATGTAACTATTGCCAATAGTATATTACTTTACTACATAATTTATTTAGACTATCAATGAAAAGTTGGCTTTTAAAACATAGCCAGTGGTCAGACTATTTTGGTCAATGCCTGGTAACAACCAACTGATTCGGTCAACTACACCAATGCTCAAGCGAGCATGCTTAATAGAAAAAAATAATGACAACAGGGAGTGTGTAAATTACAAGGTTATGGTAAATTGGAAGCATTTAAATATAACACATAATGAACTATCTTAAAAAACAGAAAGGCAGGAATGTATAACCCTATGGTCAAAATGTCATAGTCCCATATCATTCTTAGCATTCATCACCGGGTGGATATCAGTGTTTCTCAATGCTTAAAAATATCAGTGGGTGCCCATGGAATAGCAGTATGAGTCGCTGTCTTGTATTCCTTAGCCTCTAAGGTGTGAGTTCGAGTAATGGTATGGGTGAGAACTTTAATGTGGGGCGGTTTTCCTGCTGACCTACAGTGCCTGGTAAGTCTAACCAGATATACAACTGAGGTCTTCCTCCACCAGTAATTAGCTGGACGTCACCAATATGACATAATTGTTCTGTGCAATGTAACAAAAATTACAAATTTGAACAGTCTGTTAAAATTTGGACGGCTTATCACAGGTTGGTTTGACAGGTTTGGAATCTGTTTGGATTAAAGTAGGTCCAATGAGGAATCAATATATTTTTTGGTCATTGTTCTGTGTCATATACTTCCTGTTTTGAATTGTTTGGTACTAATAAGATTATTTCCTGAGAGCATGGCTTTAAAGGTGGTATCCAACAGTTTGGACAAAGTTCTTTTTTTTCTCAAACAACAAAATAAACTATTGCTACCAATAATGATCTAGCAAAATGCTGTTAATTAATGTCCCACATCTATGTGAGTAGTGAAGTTTTTTTTGCTATCTAAGCCACACTTCTTAGCTTTTTTTAACAAAGAAAATTGTGTTACCACTAATTTTAAAGACCACATAATTTCGTTATCCAGGTCATCTGCTCTGACATCGATATCAGAAATCCAATGAATGTTTAAAGCAATTCTTTTCACTATTTGTCTAACAATTGTGGAAGTGTTCAAAATATTCTTAACTTAGACTAAAGTATGAGCAAAAAACTTTAACTTATTCATTCATTAGCAATTATGTGGTGCAGTGCCTGGATGCCTTCACTTAGGCCTGCTATATCAAATCTTTGCGCCTCTGTGCTTCTGCATTTTGGGCACATTGGACTGGTATTATACCAGATGTCCAGGCACTCCTTGCAGGCTATAACAGTTTTACAGCACGCTGCAAATTGTGGCTGGTTCATAGGACCTAAACAAAAAAAGAGAAAGAGACAATGCCATTAGATCTTGAAACATTTAGGAGACATTTTCTTTATGCTTTCATAAATTAATAACACAGTGACCAGTCATTATAAAAATATAACCTAACTTTTACTATTTTTTGCTTATTTTACTTCCAAAAGTGAAGGTAACATAGAAATAACAGTGTCATGTTATTATTTGGCAGAAGGATTGAGCCAATATTATGCTTTGTATCAACTTGACTTTCGCCATCCCCCTTAGCTGATGTAGGTATAAATAAAGGTCCACACCAGCTGTCCGGGATGATGTTTATTTTATTTTGTTAAATAAATGTTTGTTATGAGGTTTAATTAAAAAAAACTAATTAATTTAGTCTGGCGAGTGCAGGGCAAAAAACAACATCAAACGTTACGGCGTGCTTGAAACCTTAAGAAAGCATTCATAGGCATTTAGCACCTTTTCTACCTGCAAACACTGGGACCTATATATTGGGCGGTTGTCTCCGTCTAGGTGTCAAACCATATATATAATAAACATAATGTTCTGCAACTGTTTGTCTTCTGTGCTTGCAGGTTTGTTCTCTCTATTTTTACTACCTTGTTTACATTTTTCTTGCTATCTTGTAGCTTATGCAAAAATTTACTTTACACATGTAAATATATACTAAATTACTACTCACAGATGTTGTTTTATTAAGCTTTAGACAAATTTTAATTTCTTTAAACAATTTTACTTATTTTTAGACATCAGACGTTTTAGTAAATGCTACAGAAGGTGATGTACCTTTACATATGGTGCAGGAGAATGCATCTTGAACTGCCTGCCTTTGGTTCCCTGACAAAGCAAACAAAACAGGTCCCAGCTCTGCCTGCAACTTCAGAGCCTGCATCTGTTGCTCTACAGAGCGAGCTGCTTCAAGCACACTACCAAGTGTGTCGCGGCACTCTGCGAGGTCGTGGGCTACGTCGATAGACCCAGACGCTTGGTCTCGGCGCCTAGTCAATAAAATAGCAGCATAAAAATTGTGCACTAGTCAGTAATGTCTAAAGTAAAATCTGGAATATAGAGCCATTATAAAATATTAATAAAGTGATATGGCTGTTGAGATTACAACCTGTACAACATTTTTCACAAGTCTCTTGACATATTTACAAACAATGCAGTTTGGTTAAAATAATGTTTTTTGAATGTCAATTTATGGAATGATATACCTATTATAAAATAAAGTAAACAAGTGAATACATAATTGGTCCAGTTTTTTCAGGTTTTTTTTCTCCAGTTTTTATTGAACCTCTAGTACATGTTGTATTGTGCAAACGCAATGGTATTGCACATGCATACCACCTACAATTGACAGATCAATTGGGTCATAACAAGTATATCGTGTGATACCTCATTTGCATAACAAAATGGGGTTCACTGCTTCAAAGCAGTTAGTCCTCAGTCCCTCACTGCGTAGGTTTGAGTTTGGTCGAGACTTTCATATCAGAAGGTCTTTCAGCTGACCTGCAGTGTGCTGGCAGTTCTTCCAAGACATTTCTCTGGGTTTTTTTCCAGCAATAATTAGCTAGTTTCCACCAATAGGACCGTAATTAATCTCAAAGTATCCCCATTGGGGAAGGGAAAAGACATTTTTTTCCATTTATTATGATTATTTTTCCTTAGGGGAAATTTCCAAACAATAATTTACATCTTCAAATATATTAGTACTCTTTAAAGACACCTTCTACACTTGCCCAACCTTTAAACCACTGGACTATAAGAAAAAATAAACATCAATCTAATATAAATGGGTATGAATAATATAAAAGTTTTTATGTTTCTTACACGTAATAAATGCCATGTACAGATTTGAAATGCCAATTAGATATGGTAAGGTCGTAAAACACTTAGAGTGAAATCAATCTAAAATACAAACATGAAAAGGCATCTTTTCAAAAATCTAGAAATGTAAGAAAAATCCAAATATAATATCATATCCTCAATACAAAAGTGTTCCGCTTTAGAGTATCAATTGGAAACAAATAAAAGCATTAGGCAAAGAAACCAAACATGTTACTTCGAGGGTTTGATTTAAACTCTGTAATATGTAATAATTTGTCAACATACCCAGCCTGTTTTCCCATTTTCTGCTTAGTATGCTCAATATAAAAATTGTCTTGTGCTAGAAAATCTTGTGCTAGACAGTCATAATTTATTTTTCCTACATTTTACAGAACAATTTCTACACAGTATTTTGGTTGATCTTGCCAAATTTAGTTACTTTTACCGCATCGCTTTCTGTAGACATTGAATATACGAGGTACCCAATTTGTTATCAAATTTAGCACTAATTAGTCAATAAAATTATTTAAGTAAGATAAATCTTAAAAATCTGGCATGAGTGATGGAGAATATTTGTCAAAAAAAAGACAAATAGAAAGACAAGGTTGACCCGATGTGCCCATACTAGGATTCGAAGCTACAACCCCAGTTTCAAGACCCATTTTGGATACTATTCAACTGAAAGAGCATTGCACTTGTTCTAATGTTTCTTTTTACAATGATTTTCTACAAGTTGATATGCCTGTAAGGCAGGGGTTGATTTTCTTTTATATTGTCCTTATTATTTAACACCATTGTATCAATGTAAAATATTACAGTACAAGATGTAATTCTATGAAAATTTTACTATCAGATATTCTATGATAAATGCCCCGTGGGAGTTTATATTTCGGTGTAAGTGGTGTTGGAAAAAAGTTAAATAAATCTATGTTAAATATCTCAGTCTATTAGTTAAAATACTACATCAGAACATCCTTCTACATAACCTTGTCATTTATATTCCTTATATTGATTAATGTTTACCTCTTATTACTACGGCGGCCAGTCCAAAACTCCTTGTGTGCCGACTCAGTCATACAATAAATTTTCCTGGTCTGGGGTTTCCAGAAATCAGCACCTTAAAATATATTGGGACACTTTATTACAAGTACAGAAATGTTAAACAGATCAACTTAGATAAAACAAAAATGATATGTAACACTTTAATTACTATGGCCAATTACATGGACATATCAGAAACAAATCTTAAACAACATTATACTTGTCACATTGAGATTGGGCAATAAAATCTACATATATGTGGAGTTTTCATCTGTGATACTTGATATTTATTCAATAGTGCACTAAAAAGTTAAAGGCAGAGAAATTATTGGATAGTCTGAAGACTAATGTAAAAGATAGCAATTAATAAGAGAAAGATAAAGTGAAAGGTTCCCCAGCTGATTTCATACTTTCAGGGAAAGACCAATCTAGCTGCTGTGGTACCAGATTGTGAAACGCCGCTGACTCAACTCAAACCTATGTTTAATACATTGTTTATTGATATTCTTGATATATGCCATCACTGGTCGTCTTATATATAGATATATTTCAAAGTTAGTTAATTTGTAAATGTACATGTCATATCTACATGACTAAAGTAAGAGTCCACCATTCTATCAGACATATCGGACATACTGACCAACATTTTTTTTTATAAAGAGATCTTTGTTGTTGTTTTGGCAAATTGGTTCTTTAGGGTAAAGCAAGTGTACTAGAAAATATAAAGAATTTGAAAATAAACACAATTTATGTGTTGTAAACATAATGTATGCCACATTTTGAGAAACCAATATAAATTGATTTCACATGGTTTTGATTCTTTGTAGACTTTGATTATACCAGGTTGCGAAATTTAATCAAATTTATCAGAAATCATACAATTAAAATTCATTTCTAAAATAACAAAATAAAAACTACACATGTTTCTTAATCTGGTAGAGTGATGCAGAATTAACTGTCAAAATGAAAAAATAGGAAGAAAAATTAGAACCCTCAACTTCGTTTTGAAGCATTTTAGCACAAATTAGGATACTCTTTAACTGGAAGTGCAGCATTACATTTGCTCAACAACAAAGCATATTTTAAGTATGTGACAATTGTATTTAGGTTGTTTTATAGAAGTTGTACTTATATGTATAGGTCTTTAAAAAACATGTGCTCTATTAAAAATGCATGTTGTTTATTACCAAATTCTATGACTAATTTGTTTTTTTTAAAAAGGTGCTGAAATGTACCATAGTGAATGTGATTTTTAACTAGTTTTCTTGTCAGTGGACAGCCTACATGCAGGAATTGGAAGGATTACTTAATTTGTCATAAAGTAATCATTTTCAAGAGTAATTTCTGACAAAGCACGTGCTTATTAACCTTCATTTAGTATGCCATATTGCATAAAAGAAGAATGGTGTAAATCGTTTGTTCATCTTTGCTTAGTAGGGTACCTGTAAAATATGTTTAATCTTACATAGAGAATAAAATAATTAAAAATAAGGACGTTACAAACTATCAAATAAAAAATTAGAATACATAAAATAAGGCATTATTCTTACATAAAAATCATGCAATAGCACTTTAATATTAAATTTAAAGTTTAAAAAATACATTTGGAATCATGCCTCTGATTTATACAAAACTGGTTAGGTACACAATTTTTGTACATTAATTATAATACCTCTGATAACAACATACATTCAACTGATGATTATGTAAGTTAAAAGAAAATAATATGTTCCGTCTAAACTTGAGGCAGAGTCACGCAACTGGAGCTGATAATGGGGGGTGAGAAGGTAATAAACCACTAGTAATACGCTACACATCACATTGTCGTCACAGGTGGTCATAGGAAGTAGTGGTTGCATTGTACACCTGTTGATCTCACATGTATGTTGAGGTAGCTGAGCGAAAATGGCCATTATGAAAATCTTGAAACGACTAATGTAATCGGAAAATCGTAATCGATTAATTCTTAATCTAACGATCATTCAATTAATCGGTCCCATCAAGAGTTACAAGAGCTAATAGTCAATCAACAAATAAGTACCGTTTGTCCCCTCTCCGTCGTGTATTTCGAGACCCTTGGTGTCACATATTATTATTTGTTCCTCTGCATTAAGTTGCTCTTGCACTTTTTCCGACACTAATCTAACATTAGCCTCTTCTTCTGTAAGACGCAGGTAAACAGTCTGCACTGGTGTTAATGTAGCCCCATGTGCTTCAACAAGGCTCACGCAGCTATAATGATAATAATAATAATAATAATAATAATAATAATAATAAATATATTTTTTTTATTTAAATTATATATATTCTTCGACATAAAGTTCAAAAGCTGTTTTTATCCAG
Source organism: Sinonovacula constricta (assembly GCA_007844125.1). NCBI lineage: Eukaryota > Metazoa > Mollusca > Bivalvia > Cardiida > Solecurtidae > Sinonovacula > Sinonovacula constricta. Next base: position 58,605,246 of record CM017565.1, on the reverse strand, counting down.
CATTTTGGTAAGAAAATAATGTTGGTATTATAGAGAAATAATAACCGATGCGATAATTACGCATAAACGAGATTCATAACGCTCATACATAGCAGGTTCATAATAGAACATTTGCGATCATAATAAAACATGAATTAAAATCCTTAAATTTACAACACTGTTCACTTAGTAGTGAAACTGAGATTAAGGTATTACATGATTGTATTGTGGTAAATTTCAAATACCGTTGAAAACTCCTTGTTGGGGGTCGTCGGAATGCCGGCGTGTTCCCTCTGACGGTAAACCCGAATCTGACGGGAGTCAAGGGAGATGCCCCTGGAAGAGATGATGCAGAAGGAAGGGTCTGGGGTGAGGAGGCAGTAACAGTACACGACTCACCGTGCACTTCATAGTGAGAAGTAGCAACAACATCGAAAAGGCCACCCTCATCTGGAAACACCGCAGTGTTGTTGTCATCACTTAGGTATAGAGTGTCCTCTATAACCTGCAATTCAAAATATATTTTATGAAATTTTTAGTTTATTAATGCAATAGTTGCAGTTTCTCTTTAGAATGACACTGACGAATCCGAAGGTCAAAATTATGAAAGGCTTGTGGATGATACAGACAGAAAAAGGCCATGTTTATTCAAGCATATTTATCAAGGATTATTGTTTCTTTAACTAAAATTAAGGCTTAACAAGAGTTTAAACTGTTTAAATGTTAAAATGTGTATATGTTGAACAAACAATGCAAATTTGATTCTTTTTTGCATTAAGGGGCAAAAAATTGGGACACTTGCATGTAGCTACATGTTTTTTCATTGTAAAGGTAGACATGCCCATAGGTGATTAAATCTATATGTGCTTACAGTGTGTCATAAATTAATTTTAATATTATTGCTTTAAATGGGGTATTGGTCCAAACTGTCGGATACCACCTTTAACTATAACCGGGTTTCACCTGGTAGGTGATTTATCTTTCAACCGTTTAAAACCTGATGAGTATCACTGTGCCAGACATAATTCTTTAAACAGTTGTATCTGCTTAGGGGTTTAACATCTACTTGTTTTGTTTTATTTATGTATTTAATACAGTGAAATATCTGTATACAATGTTCAAACTTCATTGTTAGCTGGAAAATCTTCCCATAGGCGATCCTTCGCCACGATCAAGATTCGAACCCATGAGGAGAGATGTTTTTCAGAAAGTGGAGTTTCAAATCGGAGAACCTTCCACTCGAACAAGACGCCCCTATATATATATATTCTTTAATTATGCAAAAATATGTTCAATTTTGGATATTTATTTATCAGGGCATGACGTCATCAGGCATGTTTACATGGCGCATCTTATACAAAATTGTGGAAATTGAATGGATTTATATGCACTAATATGCCAAATGCAAATCTGAACCTACCTGAAAAATTCGGGAAACCCTCCGGATCTGCAAATCTTCCGGCCGGAGATTCAGGCGTTTGTTTCCTCGAAAAACAACGATCGACATTTCAAAATTGTAGAATGAATACAACTTTACATAACACGTGGTCATCGATCGAAGCGCCACGCGATTTTAACACGTCATCCTCGATCGCAGCGCCACTCGTTTTTCGTTTTTCGTTTTGTGAAACGGTAAACGGTAAACGGTTAGAGTTGTCCTTTTTTCAGCTACATTTTTACGTTCGGAAAACGGTTTGGAATATATATGTTTGTTTTTTGTTTTTTAAATTCGATATAGAAAAACAAAAAAAAGGACATACTGTACCTTTTCCGTTTTTCTTACTAGAAAAGCAAAAATGAAAAATGAAAAGACGGTATATACACGGACCCAGTTACCGCCTGAACATTATGATAAACAAGAATTCACTTTTAACAATATAACCGCATTTATGCAAGCTTGAAATAATCTAAACAACGCATGCTTTTCACCCACAAATGACACCACATTGCCACAACATACGCTGTCTTAAGCCCTTCTGGCTAAGCATTTGCCACTGATGTGGCTCTTTCTGCCCTCTTTCTGTCCCGATTTTAAATATCAACCTTTAAAATTGCAACAGTGAGCATGTGAACGTTGTAATCTCTGGTATCTGGTATCTCTGGAGCGCGCCGCCTATATATGGAATGCTGAAAACTGTTGCACCTGCGAGCGGATGTCCTCGGACATTCTCGTTCTAGCTAGAGAATGATCGAGGGAAAAAAGTCAAGCCGTTCCGAATTCCGGAAGTTTCGCGATTTACACTTTCTCAACATACAGGTTCTATTTCGTTAAAGGACGTTCTTTTTATATATAACTATAGCGAGTATGCAGTATTATTATATGTAAAGTTCTTCTTTGTATTAATATGTTTATAAATCGTATGAAAACTATTGGTTATTGGTTTAAAATTTCCTATTTTCCTATTTCTAAAAATAGATAGCGTCTGTAGTGGCACGTTATAGAAAATGTCAATTTTACTCGCTCACAGACGACAATCATGGAACAGCGCAATGGTTATGGACTTGTTCCGATGTTAACAGTCTCCCGAGATCGAATCCCGTCGCAGACAAAGTGTTGTTTTTTATGTGACTTTTTCATCTTTGTTTTTACAATAAATATAACGAAAGAAACATTTAAACAGACAAAAAATATTGATCAATAACAAATGTTTATTTTTGTTATTGATTAGGATCATTGATCAGTTATTGGCGACGCTATGAAAATGCACTTGCAAGCGGATCTCCCCGGCCATTGTCGTTCTCGCTAGAGAATAGGCGAGGGAAAATGGACGAGGTGTTCCGAATTTTGGAAGTTCCGCGATTTACACGTTCTCAACATACGGGTTCTTATTCGATAAATGGTGTTCTTTTTATATTTATTTGTATTTATTCTTTGTTTGTAGCTTCCACGCAAACGAGGTATTTTAACTTTTTAAATTTCTAAACATTAATGTACATCTGGCGGTTATACATATTAATGAAGACATGTTTGTCCCTTTTTTACGATTGTACATATAAGTAGCCTTAGGGATAAGCCGGCATTTTTGCCGATACTGCGCAGCGACATTTCTTTCATTATAGCACAGGGACACTTATGAGGTGCCCAGGGACTAAACCCGGCCGGTCCATTATACTGACACCGACGAGTCAGGCGTAATGCTGTCCCCTTAGCCCCGAGCGTTAGGAGGGAAGCCATTACTACCAATTTTAAAGTCTTTGGTTTGACCCGGCCGGGGTTCGAACCCACGACCTCCCGATCCGCAAGCCGACGCTCTACCACCTGAGCTATTGCTAAGTAGCCTTATATACCAGAATTAAATTATTCCAGTGATTTGTATGTTTACTTAATAAATAGAATTAGTCATCTCTAAATTTCTAAAAAATATTAATTTTCATTGTTGCGTCGCCCTTTGATGCCTCGCACCATGCTTTTCTTGTTGTTTTTCTTTCAGTTATGGTGAAGTGCTTACATGTATACGATAGACACGTCTGAACCTAGACACTTACACCCTATGAAGCAAATACGTTATGTTTTCTTCAAATGTTACTTAAATATTATTTATTATTATGAATGCAGACTGCACGTACATTCTATTTATACGTGCTTATTAACTGTGTATGTACGTGTGTATACCTTTGTTTTCGAGAAAAAAAAGTCTAATTATTATGTTCTGACAACACATTCATTCGACGAGCACATTTGGTCTTAACAACTGACATCAGTTAACAGCTTAAAAGAAGAAAAGAATTATCTCAATATCCGACAGCTGTCGTCGAGAAGACTATGTATTCTGCATGCATAATGCCCCATTTTAATTCCCCGCTCGTGCAATTTAATGATTTTTGAAGTCTTACTTTATCCGGCATCATGCGACTGATCCAAATAATATATAGTTAACGCAGTGTTTGGTATATCACAGTTGAAGAATATAGCATCCAATGTTTCGAAGCAATATGAAACAAAATGGTGCAAATAGAACAATTTTACGAATTACCAGCATGGTTATGCTATTTGTTTTTGGGATGTTATTCGATCATTCCTTAGTGTTACGTCGTCAGATTGGACGCAAAGAAAATGCTGTCTTCATACGAAATACCAAAACCCCTGAAAGTTCTACGTTGAAAAACATTCAAATTTTTAATGATAGGAGTGATATTTCGTATCTGCACGGAGAGTGTGTTCCATTAAATGTTAATGATTCTATGATAGAGAATCCTTTCATTTGTATTTATAATGTAAGCGAGGACACCATTGTTTCAAAATCGCTTAAGAAAAAGGGAGTGTGGGAAGGAAGGACACTGGAGGCCATGGCAAGACATCTTAAGCGATTTCCTGAAATGGTGTTCCTTGACGTCGGATGCAACATTGGAACATATTCGATTTACGCAGTCGCACTAGGCCACCAAGTTATAGCCATTGATCCGTTGTTATCGAATTTGCAACTTCTAAACAAGTCTGTCCAGATGATCCAGCGTAAAGAAGACATTTTGCTTTTATGGAATGCCTTATCAAACGTCCATGAACATGTTTATCTTGGCAAAGGAAACAAAAACATCGCTGCTAATTTTGTGTTAGACGATTCTAAAGCCTGGAATCCAAATATCGCTAAAGCATCCGATGACTTGATTCCAACAATAACTTTGAATGATATGGTCAACGAGATGAAACTTGAAAATAAAAACATATTTCTCAAAATGGACATCGAAGGCATGGAACATAAAGCATTGTTAGGAGCTTCAGAGTTTTTCAAGAGAAACAACGTGTGTTTTGCAGTTCTTGAATTGAAATGGCAAAGACATGCTGGAAGGCAAAATATGGTAATTGACCTTATGTGGAATTTTGGATTCGATATATATACAGATGCATCCTTTACAGAACACCTTACAAATCGTAGTTTGATCGCTGTAGATGGATTCTTTGCTAAACCATCGTGTGTCAAGGAGTGAGTTGTCGGCGCCATAGAATACCGCGAAAATACATCGTATTTAATGACTGAATTTTTTTATTTATAACACTGCCTTCATTTATCTACCACTTACTACTACTACTGACTTTAAATAAGTCTTTATAATGAAATGCAAACTTGTTCATAAGTGTGTATATATGGAATATTTTATTAAGTACCATATCTTTATTAAATTTGCTTCGGTTTGTAATATATATAGCAGTTACTTACGCAAGGATTTCACAAAATGCTATGTGGGTTTTAATAAAATTGATAAAAGTCAATGTTGAACATTATTTTCTTTGCATAATTTACATTCAAAGTGCCATGCACTTAGCATCCTGTTGCCCCCCCCCCCCCCCCCCCCAAGAAACACAAACCGTAAAACGTTTCCAATGCTCCACCACTAAAAATTCTTGACAATGACATTGACAATGTTGACCTGAAATTCAGTCCTTAGTCGTTTCCTTCAGTGAGAATTCTAGATAATATAATCACCAAACCTAAGTCTTTCACGATGACATGTAACAAAATCGAAAACTATTACAATCATCGCGAGCTTGATCCTGACAAATCCCAAAAATCAGCACAAAAATCAGTAATAAAAGGATGTGCGTCAGATAATGTTATTAGTTGTATAATAATTGGATGAACATCAGATAAAGTAATTAATTGTATAATAATTGGGATGCTCATCAGATAATATGATTAATTGTATAATAATTGGATGAGCGTCAGAGAATGTAATTAGTTGTATTATAAGTGGATGTGCGTCAGATAATGTAATTATTTGTATAATAAATGGATGTGCGTCAGAGAATGTAATTAGTTGTATTATAAGTGGATGTGCGTCAGATAATGTAATTATTTGTATAATAAATGGACGAGCGTCAGATAATGTAATTAGTTGTATAATAAGTGGATGTGCTTCGGATAATGTAATTATTTGTATAATAAATGAATGTGCGTCAGATAATGTAATTAATTGCATAATAAATGGATGAGCGTCAGATAATGTAATTATTTGTATAATAAATGGATGAGCGTCAGATAATGTTATTAGTTGTATAATAATTGGATGAACATCAGATAAAGTAATTAATTGTATAATAATTGGGATGCTCATCAGATAATATGATTAATTGTATAATAATTGGATGAGCGTCAGAGAATGTAATTAGTTGTATTATAATTTCAATGTCAAATAATCCATATCAAATGACTCTCCAGAACTTCATCTTTAATTCAAATTTTCACTGACAAAATGGCACGTGCAATCCACCTTATCCAATGGTACTTGAAACACTTATTTACCTCACATGTCCCGCAGTGCTCAGTAGCCTTTACATGCGTCGGTAAAATCTCGTGCCCCACGTGCCTGCTTACAGCTGATAACCGACCGTCAAATTCAACACCCCCTTGCACCAGCGCACTGGTTATTACTCATGCGTATCATTGCAGTCTGTATGAGCATACTGTCTCTATTTGTGTACATAAACTTGCCAAAATTTATTTCTGTCTAAATAATAATCCAAACATTATTTCAACCAACAGTAATTATTTACATGCTACCTGTTACTCCCCTCCTTCACACTTCACCACCACCTGTCCTCCCACACATCCACACTCTAGAACACTGATCCCTGAGATTTTCAGTCGAAACGTACTGACCTTTCTTGCCTCATTTCACGTCTCATAGACGACTATAATTGCTTTTGCTATAATACAAATACTTTTAATGTACCACTACCTATTTCTTTTTCGCTCTCTCACCTTTCTTGAGTTTTTTTTTTTTTTTTTTTTTTTTTTTTTTTTTTTTTTTTTTTTATGTAGCTCTATGATATACTCCATTTTGTCTGTTAAATTGTAAAAATACTCACCTATAAGAGGCAAGATCTTTAGTGTATGTGATAAACTTTTTTTCTCTAGCATTTTCTCACACTTGCTACTAGTATTTCAAAGACATATTTGTAAAATTTGCATTACTTAGCTTGGTTCTTATTTATTTGTTAACTATTTTACTAGAATTGCTATCACGCTCCACTGTAACTTGTATATGAGTTCGCTGTGAGACATGCACAAGAAACAACAAAATATATCTAATTAGAAATCATCTATATAAATCATATATACATGTATTCACTATTCTTCCCTCACTCCCCGTCCCATTTTTCCCAGACTCTATCTTTCCCTCTTTCTCTCCCCCCCCTCTCTCTCTCTCTCCCATCACCAATTGCACTATTTTGTACTACGTCACCCCAACCACCGGAACCCCTTGTTACTTTTGCTGCCTCTTTATTGTATATTGTTCTCCATGTTGTATACTTTGTATACCAGGAAGGAATAAAGATTTGTTCTGTTCTGTTCTGTTCAGTGGATGTGCGTCAGATAATGTAATTATTTGTATAATAAATGGATGTGCGTCAGATAATGTAATTAGTTGTATAATAAGTGGATGTGCTTCGGATAATGTAATTATTTGTATAATAAATGAATGTGCGTCAGATAATGTAATTAATTGCATAATAAATGGATGAGCGTCAGATAATGTAATTATTTGTATAATAAATGGATGAGCGTCAGATAATGTAATTATTTGTATAATAAATGGATGTGCGTCAGATAATGTAATTAATTGCATAATAAATGGATGAGCGTCAGATAATGTAATTATTTGTATAATAAATGGATGTGCGTCAGATAATGTAATTATTTGTATAATAAATGGACGAGCGTCAGATAATGTAATTAGTTGTATAATAAGTGGATGTGCTTCGGATAATGTAATTATTTGTATAATAAATGAATGTGCGTCAGATAATGTAATTAATTGCATAATAAATGGATGAGCGTCAGATAATGTAATTATTTGTATAATAAATGGATGAGCGTCAGATAATGTAATTATTTGTATAATAAATGGATGTGCGTCAGATAATGTAATTAATTGCATAATAAATGGATGAGCGTCAGATAATGTAATTATTTGTATAATAAATGGATGAGCGTCAGATAATGTAATTATTTGTATAATAAATGGATGTGCGTCAGATAATGTAATTATTTGTATAATAAATGGATGAGCGTCAGATAATGTAATTAATTGTATAATAAATGGATGTGCGTCAGATAATGTAATTAGTTGTATCATAAGTGGATGTGCGTCAGATAATGTAATTAATTGTATAATAAATGGATGTGCGTCAGATAATGTAATTAGTTGTATAATAAATGAATGTGCGTCAGATAATGTAATTAATTGTATAATAAATGGATGAGCGTCAGATAATGTAATTATTTGTATAATAAATGGATGTGCTTCAGATAATGTAATTATTTGTATAATAAATGGATACACGTCAGATAATGTAATTAATTGTATACTAATTGGATGCGCGTCAGATAATGTGATTAACTGTATAATAATTGGATGTGCGCAAGATAATGTAATAAATTGTATAATTTAAATGTGCGTCAGATAATGTTATTATTTTTATAATAAATGGATGTGCGTCAGATAATGTAATTAGTTGTATCATAAGTGGATGTGCGTCAGATAATGTAATTAATTATATAATAAGTGGATGTGTGTTAGATAATGTAATTTATTGTATAATAAATGAATGTGCGTCAGATAATGTAATTAGTTGTATCATAAGTGGATGTGCGTCAGATAATGTAATTAATTGTATAATAAATGAATGTGCGTCAGATAATGTAATTAATTGTATAATAATTGGATGTGCGTAAGATAATGTTATTAATTGTGTAGATGTGCGTCAGAGAATGTTATTAATTGTATAATAATTGGATGTGCGTCAGATAATGTAATAAATTGTATAATAATTGGACGTGCGTCAGATAATGTATTTATTTGTATAATAAATGGATGTGCGTCAGATAATGTAATTAATTGTATAATAGATGGATGTGCGTCAGATAATGTAATTAATTGTATAATAATTGGATGTACGTCAGATAATGTTATTAATTGTGTAGATGTGCGTCAGAGAATGTTATTAATTGTATAATAATTGGATGTGCGTCAGATAATGTAATAAATTGTATAATAATTGGACGTGCGTCAGATAATGTATTTATTTGTATAATAAATGGATGTGCGTCAGATAATGTAATTAATTGTATGATTAGTAAATGTGCGTCAGATAATGTAATTAATTGTATAATAAGTGGATGTGCGTCAGAGAATGTTATTAATTGTATAATAAGTGGATGTGCGCCAGAGAATGTAATTAGTTGTATCATAAGTGGATATGCGTCAGAGAATGTAATTAGTTGTATCATAAATGGATGTGAGTCAGATAATGTAATTAGTTGTATCATAAGTAAATGTGCGTCAGATAATGTAATTAGTTGTATCATAAATGGATGTGCGTCAGATAATGTTATTAATTGTATAATAAGTGGATGTGCGTCAGAGAATGTTATTAATTGTATCATAAGTGGATGTGCGTCAGAGAATGTAATTAGTTGTATCATAAGTGGATGTGCGTCAGATAATGTTATTAATTGTATCATAAGTGGATGTGCGTCAGAGAATGTTATTAATTGTATAATAATTGGATGTGCGTCAGAGAATGTTATTAATTGTATAATAAGTGGATGTGCGTCAGAGAATGTTATTAATTGTATAATAAGTGGATGTGCGTCAGATAATGTTATTAGTTGTATCATAAGTGGATGTGCGTCAGAGAATGTTATTAATTGTATCATAAGTGGATGTGCGTCAGAGAATGTTATTAATTGTATCATAAATGGATGTGCGTCAGATAATGTTATTAATTGTATCATAAGTGGATGTGCGTCAGAGAATGTTATTAATTGTATCATAAGTGGATGTGCGTCAGATAATGTTATTAATTGTATCATAAGTGGATGTGCGTCAGAGAATGTTATTAATTGTATCATAAGTGGATGTGCGTCAGAGAATGTTATTAATTGTATCATAAGTGGATGTGCGTCAGATAATGTTATTAATTGTATAATAAGTGGATGTGCGTCAGATAATGTTATTAATTGTATAATAAGTGGATGTGCGTCAGATAATGTTATTAATTGTATCATAAGTGGATGTGCGTCAGATAATGTTATTAATTGTATCATAAGTGGATGTGCGTCAGAGAATGTTATTAATTGTATCATAAGTGGATGTGCGTCAGATAATGTTATTAATTGTATCATAAGTGGATGTGCGTCAGAGAATGTTATTAATTGTATCATAAGTGGATGTGCGTCAGAGAATGTTATTAATTGTATAATAAGTGGATGTGCGTCAGAGAATGTTATTAATTGTATAATAATTGGATGTGCGTCAGAGAATGTTATTAATTGTATAATAATTGGATGTGAGTCAGATAATGTTATTAGTTGTATAATAAGTGGATGTGCGTCAGAGAATGTTATTAATTGTATAATAAGTGGATGTGCGTCAGAGAATGTTATTAATTGTATCATAAGTGGATGTGCGTCAGAGAATGTTATTAATTGTATCATAAGTGGATGTGCGTCAGAGAATGTTATTAATTGTATAATAAGTGGATGTGCGTCAGAGAATGTTATTAATTGTATAATAAATGGATGTGCGTCAGAGACTGTTATTAGTTGTATAATAAATGGATGTGCGTCAGAGAATGTTATTAATTGTATCATAAGTGGATGTGCGTCAGAGAATGTTATTAATTGTATCATAAGTAAATGTGCGCCAGAGAATGTTATTAATTGTATCATAAGTAAATGTGCGCCAGAGAATGTTATTAATTGTATCATAAGTGGATGTGCGTCAGAGAATGTTATTAATTGTATTATAAGTGGATGTGCGTCAGAGAATGTTATTAATTGTATCATAAGTGGATGTGCGTCAGATAATGTTATTAATTGTATCATAAGTGGATGTGCGTCAGAGAATGTTATTAATTGTATCATAAGTGGATGTGCGTCAGAGAATATTATTAATTGTATCATAAGTAAATGTGCGCCAGAGAATGTTATTAATTGTATCATAAGTGGATGTGCGTCAGAGACTATTATTAATTGTATTATAAGTGGATGTGCGTCAGAGAATGTTATTAATTGTATAATAAGTGGATGTGCGTCAGAGAATGTTATTAATTGTATAATAAATGGATGTGCGTCAGATAATGTTATTAATTGTATTATAAGTGGATGTGCGTCAGAGAATGTTATTAATTGTATCATAAGTGGATGTGCGTCAGATAATATTATTAATTGTATTATAAGTGGATGTGCGTCAGAGAATGTTATTAATTGTATAATAAATGGATGTGCGTCAGAGAATGTTATTAATTGTATCATAAGTGGATGTGCGTCAGATAATGTTATTAATTGTATTATAAGTAAATGTGCGCCAGAGAATGTTATTAATTGTATAATAAGTGGATGTGCGTCAGAGAATATTATTAATTGTATTATAAGTGGATGTGCGTCAGAGAATGTTATTAATTGTATCATAAATGGATGTGCGTCAGATAATGTTATTAATTGTATTATAAGTAAATGTGCGCCAGAGAATGTTATTAATTGTATAATAAGTGGATGTGCGTCAGAGAATATTATTAATTGTATTATAAGTGGATGTGCGTCAGAGAATGTTATTAATTGTATAATAAATGGATGTGCGTCAGAGAATGTTATTAATTGTATCATAAGTGGATGTGCGTCAGATAATGTTATTAATTGTATCATAAGTGGATGTGCGTCAGATAATGTTATTAATTGTATCATAAGTGGATGTGCGTCAGAGAATGTTATTAATTGTATCATAAGTGGATGTGCGTCAGAGAATGTTATTAATTGTATCATAAGTGGATGTGCGTCAGATAATGTTATTAATTGTATCATAAGTGGATGTGCGTCAGATTATGTTATTAATTGTATCATAAGTGGATGTGCGTCAGAGAATGTTATTAATTGTATCATAAGTGGATGTGCGTCAGATAATGTTATTAATTGTATCATAAGTGGATGTGCGTCAGAGAATGTTATTAATTGTATCATAAGTGGATGTGCGTCAGAGAATGTTATTAGTTGTATCATAAGTGGATGTGCGTCAGAGAATGTTATTAGTTGTATCATAAGTGGATGTGCGTCAGAGAATGTTATTAATTGTATCATAAGTGGATGTGCGTCAGAGAATGTTATTAATTGTATCATAAGTGGATGTGCGTCAGAGAATGTTATTAGTTGTATCATAAGTGGATGTGCGTCAGAGAATGTTATTAATTGTATCATAAGTGGATGTGCGTCAGCGAATGTTATTAATTGTATCATAAGTGGATGTGCGTCAGAGAATGTTATTAGTTGTATCATAAGTGGATGTGCGTCAGAGAATGTTATTAATTGTATCATAAGTGGATGTGCGTCAGAGAATGTTATTAATTGTATCATAAGTGGATGTGCGTCAGAGAATGTTATTAGTTGTATCATAAGTGGATGTGCGTCAGAGAATGTTATTAGTTGTATCATAAGTGGATGTGCGTCAGAGAATGTTATTAGTTGTATTATAAGTGGATGTGCGTCAGAGAATGTTATTAATTGTATTATAAGTTGATGTGCGTCAGAGAATGTTATTAATTGTATTATAAGTGGATGTGCGTCAGAGAATGTTATTAATTGTATTATAAGTGGATGTGCGTCAGAGAATGTTATTAATTGTATTATAAGTGGATGTGCGTCAGAGAATGTTATTAATTGTATTATAAGTGGATGTGCGTCAGAGAATGTTATTAATTGTATTATAAGTGGATGTGCGTCAGAGAATGTTATTAATTGTATTATAAGTGGATGTGCGTCAGAGAATGTTATTAATTGTATTATAAGTGGATGTGCGTCAGAGAATGTTATTAATTGTATTATAAGTGGATGTGCGTCAGAGAATGTTATTAATTGTATCATAAGTGGATGTGCGTCAGAGAATGTTATTAATTGTATTATAAGTGGATGTGCGTCAGAGAATGTTATTAATTGTATAATAAGTGGATGTGCGTCAGATAATGTTATTAATTGTATAATAAGTGGATGTGCGTCAGATAATGTTATTAATTGTATTATAAGTGGATGTGCGTCAGAGAATGTTATTAGTTGTATAATAAATGGATGTGCGTCAGAGAATGTTATTAATTGTATCATAAGTGGATGTGCGTCAGAGAATGTTATTAATTGTATTATAAGTGGATGTGCGTCAGAGAATGTTATTAATTGTATAATAAGTGGATGTGCGTCAGAGAATGTTATTAATTGTATAATAAGTGGATGTGCGTCAGAGAATGTTATTAATTGTATAATAAGTGGATGTGCGTCAGATAATGTTATTAATTGTATAATAATTGGATGTGCGTCAGATAATGTTATTAATTGTATAATAAGTGGATGTGCGTCAGAGAATGTAATTAGTTGTATTATAAGTGGATGTGCGTCAGATAATGTAATTAGTTGTATTATAAGTGGATGTGCGTCAGAGAATGTTATTAATTGTATAATAAGTGGATGTGCGTCAGAGAATGTTATTAATTGTATCATAAGTGGATGTGAGTCAGATAATGTTATTAGTTGTATAATAAATGGATGTGCGTCAGAGAATATTATTAATTGTATTATAAGTGGATGTGCGTCAGAGAATGTTATTAAATGTATAATAAATGGATGTGCGTCAGAGAATATTATTAATTGTATTATAAGTGGATGTGAGTCAGATAATGTTATTAGTTGTATAATAAGTGGATGTGCGTCAGAGAATGTTATTAGATGTATAATAAGTGGATGTGCGTCAGAGAATGTTATTAATTGTATCATAAGTGGATGTGAGTCAGATAATGTTATTAGTTGTATAATAAATGGATGTGCGTCAGAGAATATTATTAATTGTATTATAAGTGGATGTGCGTCAGAGAATGTTATTAGATGTATAATAAATGGATGTGCGTCAGAGAATATTATTAATTGTATTATAAGTGGATGTGAGTCAGATAATGTTATTAGTTGTATAATAAGTGGATGTGCGTCAGAGAATGTTATTAATTGTATCATAAGTGGATGTGCGTCAGATAATGTTATTAATTGTATTATAAGTGGATGTGCGTCAGAGAATGTTATTAGTTGTATAATAAGTGGATGTGCGTCAGAGAATGTTATTAATTGTATAATAAGTGGATGTGCGTCAGAGAATGTTATTAGTTGTATAATAAGTGGATGTGCGTCAGAGAATGTTATTAATTGTATAATAAGTGGATGTGCGTCAGAGAATGTTATTAGTTGTATAATAAGTGGATGTGCGTCAGAGAATGTTATTAATTGTATAATAAGTGGATGTGCGTCAGAGAATGTTATTAATTGTATTATAAGTGGATGTGCGTCAGAGAATGTTATTAATTGTATCATAAGTGGATGTGCGTCAGAGAATGTTATTAATTGTATCATAAGTGGATGTGCGTCAGAGAATGTTATTGTGTGGACGTGCGTCAGATAATGTTATTAATTGTATAATAAGTGGATGTGCGTCAGAGAATGTTATTAATTGTATTATAAGTGGATGTGCGTCAGAGAATGTTATTAATTGTATTATAAGTGGATGTGCGTCAGAGAATGTTATTAATTGTATCATAAGTGGATGTGCGTCAGAGAATGTTATTGTGTGGACGTGCGTCAGATAATGTTATTAATTGTATAATAAGTGGATGTGCGTCAGATAATGTAATTAATTGTATAATAAGTGGATGCTCGTCAGAGAATGTTATTGATTGTATAATAAGTGGATGTGAGTCAGATAATGTTATTAATTGTGTGGATGTGCGTCAGAGAATGTTATTAATTGTATCATAAGTGGATGTGAGTCAGATAATGTAATTAATTGTATAATAAGTGGATGCTCGTCAGAGAATGTTATTGATTGTATAATAAGTGGATGTGAGTCAGATAATGTTATTAATTGTATCATAAGTAGATGTGCCTCAGAGAATGTTATTAATTGTATAATAAGTGGATGTGCGTCAGATAATGTAATTAATTATATAATAATTGGATGTGCGTCAGATAATGTTATTAATTGTATTATAAGTGGATGTGCGTCAGAGAATGTTATTAATTATATAATAAGTGGATGTGCGTCAGAGAATGTTATTGATTGTATAATAAGTGGATGTGAGTCAGATAATGTTATTAATTGTATTATAAGGGGATGTGCGTCAGAGAATGTTATTAATTGTATAATAAGTGGATGTGAGTCAGATAGTGTTATTAATTGTGTGGATGTGCGTCAGATAATGTTATTAATTGTATTATACGTGGATGTGCGTTAGAGAATGTTATCAATCGTATCATAAGTGGATGTGCGTCAGATAGTGTTATTAATTGTGTGGATGTGCGTCAGATAATGTTATTAATTGTATTATAAGTGGATGTGCGTTAGAGAATGTTATCAATCGTATCATAAGTGGATGTGCGTCAGATAGTGTTATTAATTGTGTGGATGTGCGTCAGAGAATGTTATTAATCGTATCATAAGTGGATGTGCGTCAGAGAATGTTATTAATTGTATCATAAGTGGATGTGCGTCGGATAATGTAAGTAATTGTATAATAAATAGATGTGCGTCAGAGAACGTTATTAATTGTGCAATAAGTGGATGTGCGTCAGATAATGTTATTAATTGTATTATAAGTGGATGTGCGTTAGAGAATGTTATCAATCGTATCATAAGTGGATGTGCGTCAGATAGTGTTATTAATTGTGTGGATGTGCGTCAGAGAATGTTATTAATCGTATCATAAGTGGATGTGCGTCAGAGAATGTTATTAATTGTATCATAAGTGGATGTGCGTCGGATAATGTAAGTAATTGTATAATAAATAGATGTGCGTCAGAGAACGTTATTAATTGTGCAATAAGTGGATGTGCGTCAGATAATGTTATTAATTGTATAATAAGTGGATGTGCGTCAGAGAATGTTATTAATTGTGTGGATGTGCGTCAGAGAATGTTATTAATTGTGTGGATGTGCGTCAGATAATGTTATTAATTGTATAATAAGTGGATCTGCGTCAGATAATGTTATTAATTGTGTGGATGTGCGTCAGAGAATGTTATTAATTGTGTGGATGTGCGTCAGATAATGTTATTAATTGTATAATAAGTGGATCTGCGTCAGATAATGTTATTAATTGTGTGGATGTGCGTCAGAGAATATAATTAATCGTATAATAATTGGATGTGCGCAAGATAATGTAATTAATTGTATAATAAGTGGATGTGCGTCAGTTAATGTAATTAATTACATAATAATTGGATGTGCGTCAGTTAATTTAATTAATTGTAAACTAATTAGATGTCGCTTGAGGGTTTGTATCACTGCTTTTGTTTCTAAGTATTTATTTTTATTCGTCGTTCCGGTTCTGCTCAAAACAAGACGCTGTGCTTTTAAGTTCCCGTTAAAATATCGTTTTTAAAAGTAACTGGGGAGTCGACACACCAAAGATCGAGCAGATCGAGCAGATCGAGAAGATCGAGCAGGTATGTTCAGAGTAATTGACTGAAAATGATATTGACGTTGATCAAAGCGCTCTGATTTTATTCCGAAATGGCGACAAAGATCAGACGCAGTTCAGTTCTCGTCAGCGACACAGATTGATGGTGATTGGAAAACAGTGAATAGCAAAAAAAAAAAAAAAAAAAAATAAAAAAAAAAAGAAAAAAAAAAAAGAGCAAGAATAAGTTCAAGTTTGACTAGTGTCTCAACTGTTTTTACACCCCCAGATTTTTACAATCTATCATCGGATAAAAAACTTGATCTTGTCTTTTCAAAACTTTGTTGTG
Organism: Sinonovacula constricta; assembly: GCA_007844125.1. NCBI lineage: Eukaryota > Metazoa > Mollusca > Bivalvia > Cardiida > Solecurtidae > Sinonovacula > Sinonovacula constricta. The sequence continues at coordinate 58,588,498 of CM017565.1, read as the reverse complement.
TTGAAAACAATGTACAGGAATGCCTCACACTACACAGCAGGGTCATTGACCATGAACCTTAGTCATGTTCATTTGAGGATCGCATTACTGCACTCGAATACAAATCGTTACACTTACAGGCTAGAATCCGAAGGAACAATTTAATTTTCGCATGCATCTCCGAGTCCCCAAACGAAAACTGCTATACCAGAGCATTCCGCCTAAAGGACCCTCTATACAGTATCAACCGTGACTTTTCCCAAGAGATTGTAAACGCAATACGCTTTGGCCGGAATACAAGCATCTGGAAAGCAGTCTCCCATACAAAAAGGTCACTATGGCTTATCCAGCAAAGATTGTTGTAGACAATAAAACTCATACAAACGCATTCCCCTTATTGGACCTCGCCATGAAGCGTTGCCGTGTACAGCCAACTATCTCCAATGCTAGCACACAGAATGGAAATACACACAGCCTTGCACGTGAACCTGATCACTCCAGCGAGTCTGTTGTTCAACCCGACAATACTCAAACTTCTATGGACACGAGACCACAATCGACGTACGCTCGGGTAGCTACGGTAAACAGCAGAGCTGGCACGGGTCCCTTTGTGGAAAATCGCCCACCCTCCGTTGCTTCAAGAGATCCAGCACGACTTTAGAAAGAGTCCCTTGGCTCATCACGCGCTCCATGTAGCCGCCCGCCTAACCGATACAGTTCTTTAAGACAGTCAGCACACGTGTCCAACGTAACCAGTCCTTCAGACGTCCATGGGACACAGCTCGGCATGCATACACAGTACCTGGAGACATTCCGCAGGTGGCGTTACAATAGGAACTGTTGGGGGAACCCGTACCTGTAAAGACAAATAAAACAAGTAAAATGTGTGCTCTGAATGTCGGTGGTTTAAAGAAAAAAACTATCCTAACTTTGTTCAATACATAAATTAGTTTAATATCGTCTGTGTTTCAGAAACGAATCTCGACCAATATGATATCATTAATATCCCGAATACCACTTCTATCATAAGAATCGAAAACAATATTACAAAGGAAAATCGGGAGGTATCGGATTTTTTGTCTCAAATAAATTGTCTGTTGAGTCAGTCGATACACATTCAGAATATGTCTGTGGCTTAAGCTAAAATAGAACACTAATGCACAACCAATAGTTATTGCTTCAATGTATATCCCCCCACCTAACTCGAGATTTTTAAATGAAGAATATTTAAATGAACTGGAAGAGGAAGTATCAAAGAATCACGAACATGTACAGAATACAAATATGTTCACTTATTAGGTGATACAAATGGAAGAACTGACAGTATTTGAGACTATCTACCTTCTGACCATAAATTAAAAATATTTTTGACATAACAGAGGCCAATTTGACAGACGCTATATTATAGAAAGACTAAATGACCCCTTGAACGAAGCTCATATGACAAAATGCCAAATACCAATGGATTAAGACTAATAAAATGTGCCGAAATAATAACCTCTTTATTATCAATGGCAGAATGTTTAACGAGTATGAGAGTTTAACGGGTATGAGATCAATCACATTTAGAGACCCATCAGTTATCGACTATGCAATTGCTAGTGCTGAATGTTTTGAAAACATCACCTCATTTGAAATATACCATACTGATGCAATTTTATCTGATGGCCATAATGCATTACATATTGAATTAAACATGCCAACAACTTTTAAACAAAACTAGAAAGTTATACCGAAAACGCCTACTAAACCCCCATGGGGTAACATGCTTGTAGAGCGGTTTGCTGTTAACATAGATTCTAAAGTTCTGAACAATCTCGTACATTAATGCTCTCAGAATCAAACACCAGAAGTAATTGGACGCACAACAAAACAAATAAAAACATTTTTATGACTTCCTCAGCTGCAACACTTAACGACAAAACAAAAAGATTAAGTTATTAAAAGAACATATCAAATAATAAATCGTGGTTTGGCAGTAATTGTCAGATAGAAAGAAATGCCTACCATAGCGCTAGAAACATTTACAGAAAATACCCCTCAATGGAAAACAAAACTAAGTTTAAAGAATTAAGCAAATCATACAAGAAAACTATGAATTATTATATTGCTAAAGAAAAGAATAATAATAATAAAAAAACTAAGAAATCTAAACGGAACAAACCCTAAACAATACTGGAAATACATATCACCATCAAAACAAAAACAAATAAATAAAGAAACATCAACAGTAGATGACATTTTTATGCCTTTTGAAACTCTGAACAAAAATAATTTAAACGACAATTGGTTTGATAACATAACTAATATCCAATCGAGCAATAATCTAGAAAAAAAACAATAACAGAACGTGAAATTAAAAAAAAAATGTATTTCGAATCTTAAGAACAACAAAGCATATAGCCCTTTTGATGAAATCCTAAATGAACACATAAAAGCAACACAGGATAAGAGTTTGCCACTCTTTACCGCACTCTTTAACTCAGTTCCTAATACAGGTTACATTCCAGCTTCTTGGATTGAAGGTGTTATATTACCAATTTATAAAAATAAAGGTAATCAAAACGACGTCAATAATTATAAACCTATCACAAAACTAAGTTGTCTGGGTAAACTTGTCACCTCTGTACTAAATAATAGACTAAACAATTACCTCGAAGAAAACAGAGTACTATATGAAAACCAAGCAGGTTTTATGAAAGATTATTTATGCACATACTATATATTCACACTCCATGCTTTGATTGAAATAATGAAATAAGAAAAGAAAAAAAATATACTCTGCCTTTATAGATTTTGCCCAAGCGTTCGATACTTTTGGAGATCCGGTCTTTGGTTTAAACTGCTGAATAATGGCTTACATGGTAAAATGTACAATGTTATATACAATGTGTACCAAAATATCAAATCATATGTGTTAGTTAATGGACGTTTCTCAATTAATATCAGAGTTGGACAAGGTGAAAATCTTTTTCCTTTACTTTTTTTTTCAATATTCTTTTTTAATTTTCAACTTATTTATTTAGAAATGGCTCGTCGGGCGTAGAAATAGGAGACCATGGAGACATGGACTGTTGGCTTAAACTACTGGTACTACTTTATGCCGATGACACCATTATTTTAGCAGATTCTCTACAAGATTTACAACAAAGCCGTAAGCTATTTTCCTCTTACTGTAAAGTCTGGCATATGACAGTAAATATTAAGAAAACCAAAGTAATAATCTTTGGAGCAAGACTGACACAACAACTTTCCTTCCACATTGACAACAATAACTTTGAAATAGTTAAGCAATATCATTACATAGGAGTAACGTTCTCCTCTGGTGGATCTTTTCTTAAAGCAAGAAGTTGCCAACACAGCTCTGAATCTTCTATACACACGGATTCAAAACTCTAACTTACAAATAGACCTAACTTTAAAGCTGTTTGATGACACCGTTGTCCCTATATTCTTATATGGTTCTGAAGTATTTGGGTTTGAAGATTTTAAATTAATTTAGAAAATACACTGCAACTTTCTTCTACAAATAACTATTGTGAGGTAATCTACATCAAATAACTTTCTTTACAGGGAATTAGGTCGTTATCCATTGTCTCTGAAAGTAAGAACACGTATGATAAATTATTGGAGTAAACTGGTCGAAGAAAAACAGAACAAACTTTCATCCACAATATACAGAATAATTCTGTCTGAAAAATCGCAACTATAAATGGCTTAGTAAAATTAAAGAAATATTGCAGCAAATAGGGTACCCAGATATCTATAATGTTATGTAAAGTAGTACACCAGCGTTTAAGGTTACGCTAGTCAGGTTAAGGCTTGTTAACTTTTGTGGTATTGATGACGTAGCATTCGCGTAACTGCTAGAAAGAAAAGGATCATGCTAGAAAATTTATTTGTTTAATTTTAACTGTGTTTCAAAAATGTTCTGGGTTTTGTGAATGTTCTATAGACTTCTGCGTTCTAGAAATTCTTTGGGTCTATATAAGGGCGTGTGATTTAAAACAAGTTTAGATAAAAGTTATATATTAAATCTTTCTGGGTTTGGAACTTACGTGGACTTAATATATTCTACAGTGATATAAATATTTAAGTGCTGGATTTGGAATTATGTTATTTACATTCGTGTATTGTTCTACGTTTGGATTATTTCAACTGTGCGTATCTACGAGGACAGTCTACCGAAAACTCCTCAGGATTCGACGTTGGATTATTAATTGGACTTTTAAAGGGAGACCTCCTAAAGGGACAAACTGTAAGCTAACATTTATTTTGCTTTCTGAAATCTTTTCTGATTTATTTGTTATTAAATGATTACGCCATAGATTTAATTTTTTATTAAAATAAAACAATAATGTACTAGTTTGTTGCTGGCGTGTTCTTTCTGTTACACCACTTCGTCGTTTAGTAAACGTGACATTTTATAAATAAACTTATATAGCGACACCGGTCGTAACAATAACCACCAGTCAAGCGTAATTCTTAAAGCAGTACATAACCCAGTGAAACAATTATTGATTCATTTAAACAAAATTGGTATGAAGAATTAACAAGTTCTAATAAAGGTCAAATATATTCAAGCAATAAAGAAAATCATGGAATAGAAAATTATATCAAATCTTTAAACATAAAACAAATACTTACCATCTTTAGATTCCGCACTGCAAATCAATTTTTACCAATTGAAAAAGGACGATATGAAGGCATTCTACTCTAAAACCGTACATGTTCAGTTTGTTACATGAATGCACTTGGCTTTGAAACACACTTCCTCCTCGGGTGCCCATTCTTTAACTCTGAAAGGCTACATTTATTGCAGCAAGGCATATATAACACACACTACTGGTCCTTCTGTCTACTGCACAATCTGAATTCCTCCAACACGTTTCCCTTTTCCTGTTGAAAATAATGGCGCATTTCCGAAACACACGCACTCATTATAAGCGCTTCCTAAAAATATTTAATGCCCCCCCCCCCCCCCTCCCCACACCGTGAAAGATACCTCCACGATTTGTTTTAGCTTGATGTCTTTAGTACACTTTGTAATTGCCAATTGAATATTGTAAGGCCTCAGGATTAAGTGTATTAAAACAAAATGTTGTTTTCTTTCATAAACGTTAATTTTTACTCACCTTTGAAATAACACATAAAGTTTAACAGCTGGTGATTAGCATAAGCACAAGGATAAAGACTGTTGCTCTTGTTTATTAGACAGAACAACCAATCCTATAAATGTGATTTAGCTACATTCTCAATAACCAACTGCATGTTACTTCGAATATCATTAGTTTCTGCGAATTCCTTCGTTTACATCATCATTATTCCTATGTAAGTGATCCTACAGTTATATCCTCGGGAGCCATGTTATAAGTTGTGTAGCCACTTTGTTTTATCCTAGAAATCACTAGTTATCTTACGAATACATTGTTATATAGGATATTCCTTATTTATTGTCTAAGCAGACGAGCAACCTTGACAGGGTAGCCATTTTTTGACACAGTAAGTTTACTCTGCGGTCTGTTTTAATCTCTCTGCTAACGGATGTGTGTAGCTCTAGGAACCAGAAATTATGATTATCTGGTAGAACATGTGTTTTAATATTGTATTTTTTGTCGGTATGTGTTTAATTCATTGTTAAAAATACTTCTGAAAGCGCACTATATCTTTTGCACATGAATTTCTTGTGCGTTCTATTTTGCACACTATTTTCTTGGGCATTCTATTTTGCCACAAGATTTTCTGGTGACTGCCACAAGATTTACTGGTGCATGCACAAGATTTTCAGGTGCAGGCGCAAGATTTTCTGGGGCACTGGGATCGGTATAAATAGCCGTGAGTTTCCTCAGTCGGGGACTCCAGCACTTAGCAGACGTTAGTGTGATTCTATCATATTTCCTTTATTTTTGTTAAATATTTATATTTATTCAATTTAAGGGATAAGTAAATTCAGCAGATATATATTTTAAATTAGGAAATACGTAGGTAACGTTTTATTTTTGCTGTTATTAGAGTGAATAGTATTGTAACGTTAGGGTGAAATATTTTAAGTAAATAAGATGAATTTAACTCTGTTAAATTTAACTGTTCTTAACGTAAGGTGAATTTATAAAAATATTTGTTATTATGTTTATAAATGGTGGCCGCGTGATTTAATACGTGAACATAAACTTTTTGCAGCGTCTATTTATTTGCGTGTTTAGTGAAGTAATATCCTTAAACTAGTAAATTGATATACTTATTACTTTTTGGTCAATTGATCAAAAGTCAATTATTTAGTTACACAAAACATTGTTGATCGTTATTTAATATTATTTAATATAAATTAAGCTGGAGTCCAACCAATAAAACAACATCACCCCGGGTGCCGTAACAATATCAATATCTCAATTCGTTTTGTGTACTGTTCATAATTTATTTATTACAACTTTTGTCATACATTTGGTGCGCTTGTTTGATTGTTTGATAACTTGCTAATTATTTGTGTTATTATGCCCATCCCATGTGTGTCTTACATTTCGTTTAGGTAAGCAACACACCATAAAGGGAGAAAACTTCTGTAATCTTACAAAGTAGATTCCATTAATTATCATTATTACTATTTTCCTTTGAAATCTGTTTATATGTTTGTGAAAATTGACACGTATCTAAAGATGTGAGTTTGAGCTTCTACGTGTAATGTGCCCTTTATAAATATACCACGTTGTCAAGTATGTTTATAAATTAAGTGGTAGCCCGGGATTACCAAAGTCTCCCAAACCCAAGCAACATTTACATAATCTTTTATTTTATTTAATTAATGATAAGAAGTTCTATATTAATAATACATGATTGTCTCATTTTTCCTATCTGTCCATTCACGAACTAGTCATGAATATTTATGATCATTTACTGCATAACATATATGATAGCTGCTTTTAAAAGAATCATTACTGCACAGGTTTATAAATATATAAGTATGTGCCAAAATAGATTCCTTTATCAATAATTATTGTGAAGTAAAACAAGCGTTGCTATTGATAAGTGAAAGTGTAATTCTATGAATTACTTTGAAAAAGAAAAGCATGTTAAAACACTACAAATTATAATACTGTACGTAAATTTCAATCATGTTGAACGCATAACATCACCATTTCTGTTATTTAAACCCGATAGGCATATCATTTTGTTTCTTCTTCTGTCAGATTTTATAGAATATCACAGACTTTTTTAATCATACTTTTCACAACTACTACCTTTTAGATCTTTCTTTTACTGCAAGACTAGTACGATATTTATCAATTTTTAAGCAAAAATAGAGATACATTTCTTATACGGTTTTCTGATCTATTACTGCTTATTAGTTTTCTCTTTAACAGTATATGTTGTTACCTTTTGTATAATGAAAATGTGAAACAGCTGTTCTATGACATAATTACACAATTTCATTTGCTATGTCATCTTGTAACCTTTGTTTTTAGAAACTGTATTATCCAGTGTACTTCCATTAACATCATTTCTATTCTAGAATTTCACTTGTTTGACTGAACTTAACATAGTAATTTATAAAACAATTTGTACAGATCCCCATTTTGTACATGTATGTACATAAGTGTTAATAAAGTATTTGCCTGACGTAATTAAGCTGGGTGGCATTTTTGAGTGATTGACTCCAGCTTAAATAAAACAGGATTAGTAATAGATAATTAACAGTATACAATTTCAAACAAATAATTTTATTAATTAATCACTTAATGATTAAAACAATATTGAAACCAGTTTAACACATGTAAAGATAACGTTTATAAACACATTTAAACAAAATAATGTCTACGTTCGCACAAAGGCGTGCACGGACATTCTGTAATAAACTAAATAAATGCCAAATAATACAACACTACACGGTATGTGTTTATTAACTTCTGTATTGGACTAAGCGCGTGAGTTAAAGAATAACATAATTAAACACACACAGTTACTTAAAAGGTCGAGAAGGTTCAACACATAACACAAATAAAACCACATATCTGTCGTAACATTGTTGCTCGCTTAATTGTCAGAACATTTATTCTCTGAAATATCACAAAACGTTCATTATACCAATTCATATACATAGTTTTTATTATTGTTGCAAAAGAGTTGCCCAATTTCTGGTCTAATTTAATCCAAATCCAGTGCACACGACAAATATGTGCATTTTTTATATAAGGAATTATGCAAACAGTATACAAAAAAACAACAGCCAAACATTGTGTAAAATCTACTAATCTGGTCCATTAAGATGCAAAGAGAAAATTAAAATTGAATAAATATACAAAAAAAATAAATAAAAAAAATAGCGCAACATTATACAAACAATTGTGCATTAAAATGGGCAACATAATGCGAACAAATGTGCAGTAAATTGTGCAATCATTATGCAATCATATGTGTATTAAATTGTGCAAAGATTACGCGAACATATGCGCAGTAAATTGTGCAAACATTATATGAACATATGAGCAGTAAATTGTGCAAACTTTATGCGAACATATGTGCAGTTAATTATAAAGACATAAAATATGACACACAAACCAAAGTAACACAACTCAGTTTTAAAATACCATCTATAATATACTTAACAGCGTTCATCAGAGATGATAAGTGGCTTACGGCACCGCAATTTTGAGTTTAAATCAAAACATATTATAATTTCAAGCAATAAGAAGTTATTGATATTATTATGGTTGGGAAACGATAGAAAAATGATTTACACTCATACAACGACGAGTTTAGGTCGAGCTCTATTATGCCCCATCACGTCACGTGGTCTGTGATGTCCATTACGTCGTAAGTTATACGTGGTTAATCTTGATGTGTGCCGTTAACAAGGGCGTGCTAGTTGCGTTCAATATAACCACGCTCCTCCAGGGGCGTGCCTAGGCGACCTTTGAGTATACGCACTATTCCGTGTGGGGGTGGGGGTCAGGGGCATTCCCCCGCCCCCGGATTTTTTTCCTTAGAACGCCGTAGATTCTGGGGAGATTCACAGTACAACGAGAAGGAAGGGACAGAAAAACGTCAGGTAGGATTGCAGAAGTATTTGTAGAATTTTAAAAAGGGTTAAAGAACTCTAATTTAAAAAATGAAACAGCTAACAACAAGTGCCAAACACAGGTTATGTACGGTTTTTATTTGCTTTTTGACGTTTTTATTTTTTTCAATTTTTGGAAGCAACTATACGCACGTACGTAAGTGCGTAAGCCCAGGCACGCCCCTGTCCACCATCATAGACCAACAAGCGGCAACTATTTATTATTTCATCATCGAGAAACGGTATTTTTATCGATTCCATCAACTGGAATATTTCTTGTTCCACAAATGTGTTGTTTAAATGAAGATATAAATTAATACGAAGGATGCTCTTGCAAAACTCATTTGTTAAGAAAGACGAAACCGCGGTGCCTGACATTTGGCACAGAAGTCTTGTGACAATCTACTATGGCGGCCCTTATATCGCGGTGCGGAGTCGATCTTTTGACATGTTTAGAGCTTTTGAATTGCGCTTTTTAAAAAAGAAAAAGTAATTTAAAAAAGGTCTTTTTCCTACGTTGATATTTATATACGTAAATGTAAGAGTGCTTTTTTATGATTTGTTCTTCTTGTTTGTTTTTTTACTTTAACAATTGACTTGATAAAGGAAAGCGTAAGATAAAAGTGTCTTGACAAATCATAATTATCAGAATCCTCTGAACGTAAACGTTTTGTAAATGTTTTTGTTGAAAAAGTAAATAGGATTACACAAATTGTTTACACACCTTTATCCAAAGATAATATTATATTTTTGAGTGTGAAACGATGAATGTATATTTCGGTATTTTAATAAAAATACCAATGCTAGATTCGAGCCCAAAATATATGTATCTAGTGCAAAGTTGTGGACTGAAACAAATAAACAACAAACAAACAACATTAACAATAGCAGCAACAACAGTTTAAAACAAATAGTATAGTATAGTATTGTAAAGCATAGCATAGCAAAGCAAGTATAGTGTAGTGTAGTGTAGTGCAGTGCAGCGCAGCACAGCACGGCACAACATAGACACTGTCAACAATATCCACCATTTGGTTTTGAAGTTAAGGACTACTAATGTGTTGCATGCTCTGAAGGTAACATGGATGACATGTCAACAAAATCCATCATTTGGTTTTGATGTTATAGACATTCGAATTATGAAGAAATCAGATAACAAGCGTTGTTTTCATTTAAAAATATGGTCACTTCTGTATAATATCCCGACTTTTTTTTGTGAGAACAATTCTTCTTAAAGATTTTATTTGGAAACAATTAACATGCAGCTAATAAACTTAATATATTACTCGATTAGTTTGACCTAAAGTGAACGAAGTGTACGTTGTTATCATAACCAAAGCCAACCCAATTAAAAAGTATACGATTTTTCTGCTAATTGTGCTAATTTAAAAGCTTCTAAGATGTTGTTAACTATATAATTTCCCTCGGTATTTTAGTTGTAAAACTAAAAGCTAAACAAGAAATGGCAGTAAGTTTCTTGTTATGATGTTTTTGATATAAAAAATCAAGGTTTTTGGTATTCAAGAAACTTAACATCAGAATATAAAAACGTTTCGTGAACATGAGTTAAAATTTTCATAAGTAAAAAAAAGAGGTCCCTAAAAATCACCACAGATAATATATACAAGATAATATATGTAACAATCCTGATAGGAAGAATTATATGACAACATAGATTACATGCTTGGGGCGATTTTTACGACCGTTACTCTGCACAAGTAATACGGTTGTAATAATGAATAGGTTAAGTAGAAAAGGTCCAATAAGAATTATTACAGAAATTTAAATCTAAACTTCCTCTAAAAGAAAATATACGTAACTATCAGGTGGCTAAAATAAACCGAATAATAAAATAAGGCCACAAAGCATTGAGACAAGGGAAATTCATTTCAACTAATTTCATCTGTAAGTTAATTTTGATGATGTTCTCGTGGATAAGGGTTTATACATACTGCCTTTGCAATGTCTAGATAGTTGTATAATAAATTGCTGATTTGAAATACTTCTGATAAATGGGCTAGCTTAATAACTTAAAGAACGTCCGATATCAAACACCAGCAAAGCATATGTTAATTACGTTTGTTTGTCCAATTACACGGTTGCACATATCATTTCGTCGATTTTGTTTAGTTCGTTTGCGTTTAGTTCACTACATAACATAATGATTTCGTTGAAAATCATTGATCATGTACAGTTATATGCACACACGGGAGCACAGCAAAGTTCCAGAAAGGTCCTTGAATGCTCCGGGATGACCTTCTAGAATCATTTCTACTGATGTTTTACTCATTCGACATTGATTATCGGAATATTTATACTCAAAACTATTACAATCTGGCTCACTGATGCACTTCTGAAGACAAAATTCCTGGTCCACATTTGTGTAAATCCAATCGTTGTAACCATATATTGCCTTGTTGTTATAGACTGTGAAATTGTTTTGGATGCTGCTACAGGCTGTAAATAAGAAAGTAGAAATCCACGTGACCACAATAAAATTGCAATGTACATCACATGAAGCATTTTTGTGTCTTTATATTTTACTAGTATAAAGGTAACCATAGCATAAATAATGACATAAACTTGTCTACAATATTTAATATTTCCATCACCAACTAGCAAACGATCTGGGTAGCTGAAATATCCCTTGTCCTTTCTGTCCGTTTCTTGGAGCTTTGCATTTTTAATATTGTGTAAAATGAAATCAAGATTAATTTCCATCTATAATTTATCTATATATGGTGCTTTCTTTTTATTTTATATAACACAACAATTATATAAAGGTGTACAAAACATGCTACCCTTTGTTTTGAAACAAAATCATATAAATGCCGTAGAAATCGTCGACTCCAGGAATGTTTTAAACGAAACTGAATTCAAACGCCCACCAGGTTCGTTTACGAACTTCATATTTATGTTCTAAGACAGCTTTAGTAGCGCATTCATTCGAATTTTGCAACATCAATAATGTTCTGATTGCTCGGTTAGCGCCGACTCTAAATAATCCAACAGAAGCAGACAACGACGTGGCAGCTTGGACAAAGAACAACACTGCACAACCACTACACACCTAGGGGTCAGATACTACTGAATGTACATACAGCCACCCACCAAGCACCTAGGGGTCAGATGGTACTGTATGTACATACAGACATCCACCACACACCTAGGAGACAGATGCTACTGTATGTACATACAGACACCCACCACACACCCAGGTGTGAGATAATGAATGTACATACAGACACCCACCACACACCCAGGTGTGAGATAATGAATGTACATACAGACACCCACCACACACCTAGGAGACAGATGCTACTGTATGTACATACAGACACCCACCACACACCCAGGTGTGAGATAATGAATGTACATACAGACACCCACCACACACCTAGGTGTCAGATGCTACTGTATGTACATACAGACAACCATCACACACCTAGGTGTCAGATGCTACTGTATGTACATACAGACACCCATCACACACCTACGAGTCAGATGCTACTGTATGTACCTACAGACACCCACCACAAACCTAGGGATCAGATTCTACTGTATGTACATACAGACACCCACCACACACCTAGGGGTCAGAGGCTACTGTATGTACATACAGACACCCACCACACACCTAGGAGTCAGATGCTACTAAATGTACATACAGACACCCATCACACACCTAGGAGTCAGATGCTACTGTATGTACCTACAGACACCCACCACAAACCTAGGGATCAGATTCTACTGTATGTACATACAGACACCCACCACACACCTAGGGGTCAGAGGCTACTGTATGTACATACAGACACCCACCACACACCTAGGAGTCAGATGCTACTAAATGTACATACAGACACCCATCACACACCTAGGAGTCAGATGCTACTGTATGTACATACAGACACCCACCACACACCTAGGTGTCAGATGCTACTGTATGTACATACAGACACCCACCACACACCTAGGTGTCAGATGCTACTGTATGTGCATACAGAGACACAATGATCAACATTGTGTGGAGGATTACACCTCTGGTTATGGCGTCAAAACATGCCGGCGGAAGATTTTCGGACATTGTTATTGAGCTAATTTGATAAATCTTACCTAGTATCTCATTTTGAAATAGAAAACACTGAAAAATTTCACTTCCATCCATATTTGTATTATTAGTTAATGATATAAGATAAAACTATGCACATTTTGTTACAAGTCGGTCTAACTGTCTTTTGTCTTCTTTAATGCATGATGAAAATACAACAATACATATGATAACACTATCGATATTAAATACCGTGCTTTGCGGAATACAACCCCCCCTTGGAATAAACCCCGCATGGCCCTTTTTGAATGTTTTTTTAAATTTTGTTAATATATAACCCGCAGCGGAATATTCCCCGCACCCTTTGTGCTGATAATTTATGTGTAAAGAAGCCATATTCCCAGGTCAAACACGTGTCAACTGTATCACACCAAGTCAGCGTGATCTACACAGTGTTACCTAACACTACAATGCATATATCGATCGATAATCCTTCTCGCTTTCTGCTGTAACACAAAAGCTGACCTTTTGTCGGGGAAGTGAGAGCTATTTATAGACAATGGGATGGTGCAATACGTTAGGAGTGGTTATTTTGATGTTAACGCATTAAGTGTTTAATTGGAAAAATCAGGACACGATAGGCTGATACGTGCAAAAAATTAATTGCCGTGCAGTGGCATTAGAAAGAATGTAAAATATTGTTTGTTAAGTTTATGTTACCGACAAAAGTGACAATTACAGATGATTGATTGAATGTAACTGTGCAGCGTAATTATCGGCGTGATATGTGTTAAAACAGAAATGCAAACAACATACCATACTGGGTATCGGTATATATTTTTGCCCAAAATTGGAAACTACACTGACGGCTTCAAGCTTGAAGTAGTCAGCTATGCGAATGAGAACGGAAATCGGCCTGTCTAGTTTTTAAATTCTGTTGTTTGTCTTTATTTACTAAAATTTACACAACTAATCTTTTTTTGTCTTTCACAAGGTCCCCGCTAAAGACTCCGCTAATATACATACCTGAAAAGTCACATAAAGCATCAAGAACGAGTGCATATATATGTATGCAAAATAGTTATAAACCACCATCCTATGCTCGAAACTGTTCACGTTACGCTTGGAGACGAAAGTGGTTGCGAATTTTAGTGAGATGGTCCTTAAATCTGACCCCAGTATGCTGTAAATTATGAACCACCATCTGATACACGAAACTGTTTATTTTACACCTGTAGACCAAAGTGGTTGCAAATCTTTGTGAGACGGTCCTTAATTCTGACCCCAGTATGCAGTAAATGTCCTCTCCAAAGAATATTATTAAACTGAAGGTCGCACTTTTAAGCGGCAAAAAGGTTAAGGAGTTCAGTTAAGCCTGCATTTAATTTCCATGATCTTAGGTTAGTGGCAGCTGACAAAAATGGATTTTGTCAACAGATTCCCCGCACTGAATAATTGCACGCTGGCCGCCATCTTGAGAAAAAAAGTTGCGGGCTATATTCCGCAAAATACGGTATACTATTTTGAATTGTGCCATCGCGCGGGAAGCAATGAATAACGGCTAAACTGCCACTGTGAACAATTTCTGTAATTGCCAAGTGCATCTGTAGGAGATAGTAAGACCAAGTGGTGGTAAAAGCTTATGCTTTTGTTATGTCAACATCCAAGAATTAATTGGGCATAGTTACAACAAACTAGATACCAAAGAAATGGACGATTTATTTACAAAACATTACATATTGATGTTTACTGAAACGTGGTGAAACTCTTTATTTAATTATAAAAGGGTGTAATTTACGCCAATTATTCTTAACGGTATCTGATTGTATAGTGCGGATAAAACTTAAGGGATCATTGTTTGGGTTTAATGAGAACGTGTTCACATGCTTATGCTATAATATACCAAGCGGCAGTAGCCGCGAGATATATGTTGATTAGAATATTTTTGATTTGACAACTCGGGATATTATGATTTTTAACGAAGCATATGGAAGGGAGAATCGATTTTTAATAATTGCCGACTTTAATGCCAGAGTTGCAGAAAGGGAAGACTATGTTTACCATGATTATCCTATTGACGGTATGTTTCCGGATGATTATTACGGGAATGTTCATTCACTTGGATCATCATGTGACGTGGTTCATAACCAGAGGCGATCTGACTTATTGGATTTTTGTAAAGAAAGCGGTATGAGAACTGCAAATGGGAGAGTATGTGAGGATAGCTGCATTGGTAAATTACATGCATAGTTGATTATAAAATGTGTGAAAATGACTTGTTGAATGAGTTAAAAATAATTTATATAGATGATTCAAACATTCTTCTGACCACTGTGCTATACATGTTCCGCTTGGTGAATTTGTATGTCATAATGATATTTATGATAGAACTCATATTAATGGGCATGTAACTTTCGTTAAGGTTAAATGGAATTAAGACAAGAAAGATGAATTTGTAAATACTTTCTGTAGTGATGGGGCTGTAAAAAGAATGACAGATTTAACAAAGAGATACAAGCAAACATTTCATGTTTTCCCACTCTGTTACTGATATAGCGATCCCTATTTTCCCTAAAAACCACATTATCCACAGCGGAGAAAAAACAAAAACAAAACAGATGGCAATAGGATAAGAATTATAAACTCACGAACAGTTTATAAAGAATTTATAAGGAAAAAGAAATGTAATTGTAATAGGAACAAGACAAGGAAACTTGAGGCAAATAGACATAAGACGCAAAAGAATACTGGGCTTTATTGAAAGGATTGTGTTCCCAAAATAGTATCACAAACAAGCTAGATTTCTATGAATATTTTACGCCGGTAAATAATCCCGACTCTATATTTGTTTTCAGCCTGATAAGGATACTATACATTTCAATGAGCTCTACTTAGAAAGCGAGTTCCAGATTATGTTTACTGAACTTGATAGCGCAATTACACCTGCTGAAATATGTAAGGCTTGCAGCGCGCCTAATTCCGGTAAATCAACAAAAAACGTGTATACCTACTTTTCTTCAAACAATTACTTGGTGTTAAAACCCAAACATAGAATTTACTTGCATATGAAGAGTTAGGTAGAATGACATTCAGACAGCTAAGGCTAGTGAAAATAATAAAATATTGGTTCAAACTTTTACAGAGTGAAGACAAAAGACAAAACAAACATACCTCGTGAAGTTAAAATGATAGGGAAATAATGCTAAACAATACATCTTGGGCATCATGTGTGAACATTTTACTTCCAACATACGGCTTTTGTGACGTGTAATTATACCAAGGTGTAGTAAATTATTTCATAAATGTCTTTAAACAAAGAGAAATAAAAGATTGTTACATACAAAACTGGCATATGGAGATTAATTATTGGACAAATGCATCCACATATAACCTTTTTGCCTGATTTTAATTTTACAATGTATCTAGACACAGTAATAGTACAGAAATACAGAATACAGAGTTGCAATGGCCAAGCTCAGAGTGTCAACTGGTCGCTGGCACAAACCCAGCCCAGTACCGGTCAATTAAAGAAAATGTAAAACACTGTCATAAATTAGAAGACGAATTCCATTTTGTTCTAGAAAGTCCGTTATATACAGAATTGAGAAATATTTACATAAGGCCATTCTTCTGGCCAAATACCCTGAAATTTCGATAATTATGTACTAGTACAAGAAAACAATTAAATGTAATTTATTTATTAGGATTTTACTGCACACCGACACTTAAAGGTCATATGGCGCCGAATACAGTTTAATGTGCATGGCGTATAATCAGGTTAAAACTAAATCATGAAAAAATATCAGGTTAAAATAATGTGAATTAATGAAAACAGGTTAATAATATATTAAACGGTTTAAAATGTATAACGTTTGCTAAATAAACAGTTTAATAATTTATAACTCATTAAGAATACTTATCTCGTTCAAGAAGCAAACAAGGTTAGAATCCGACACTGTCCTAAACAATTCGTACATGTTATTGACATAAAATACTTCGACCGAATTTGGTCTATGTCGATACACTGTCATAAAGTATGGTTAACTGTCAGTAGTTCCTGGCAAGGAACACATACAGGTTGAACTTTTATGTTTAAAAGATATGTATGAGTTAATCGAGTATGTCGAATGCGGCAGCGGAAAAGACATACATCTTCCCGTTTACTTTCTCTGTAATTAGAGACATTGGCACCGTCGTTAAGTTTAATTACGTGTTATTTGTTATAAATAATACTGTCCCAACTTGTTTGCCATTTGGTTAAAATATATCGGTTAATAAGTGTGTGGGATGCAAAGATCTGTCTCAGTGAGGGCTGAGGCAGATTTTGCACTCTCGTCTGCATCCTCGTTTCCTTGGATGCCTACATGACTTGGAAGCCAACAGAAGGAGATTTCGTTAGCGTCATATAAACTTTAAAGTTTGACAAGAACAGTGCGAACATGTGGATTTGAATAATTCAGTGCAGTAATGCTCTGCAATACAGATAAAGAGTCTGAAAATATAACATATTTGTCACCGGAATGTTTTGAAATGAAATCAAGGCTTAGATTTATAGCCGGGATTTCAGCAGTGAATATAAACGAGTTGTTAGAAAGTCTTTGTTTAATGCAGTGGCTATTACTTACGAAGGCACAGACAACGTAAGTGTCCGTCTTCGAACCATCAGTATATATATATATGAAGGTCATCCGAATACTTGTCACGCAGTTCGAGAAATTCAGATCGTAAAATTTAAAGGATCTGTGTTCGACTTTCTATTTTTACAGAGTTCTATATTCACATTAGAGAAACGGAGTTGCCATCGTGGATGTTCAATTGTGGGGTTTTCAGAAAGGCTATCGAGTTATATACATGATGTGTTTATGCTATCTTTAAGCCTTAAACCAATAGGTCTGAGGGCTTTAGGTGATCGATCATAAAGCTCTTCATGTTTAGGGTTGAAAACACAATTAAACGTTGGGTTAGCAGGGGTTGACATTATTTTAATTATATACTGCAAAGAAAGTTTCTCGCGACGCAAATTGAATGATGGTTCGTTGGCTTTAACGTAAAGGCTCTGCACTAGTGAGGTCTGAACGCTCCAAGAGCTAGACGAAGTCCCTGATTGTGAACGACGTCCAACATCTGGAGATAGGACCTCCTGGCAGAACCATGAACTATGCTTCCCTAATCTAATTTAGACCGAATTAGGGAACGGTACAGAAGTAAAAAAAATCCTATCGGCTCCCTAGTCTGTATGGGATATAAATTTAAGCAAGTTAAGAGCCTTGAGACATTTCTTCTTGATGTAATTGATATGTGGAAGAAAAGTCAGTTTCCTGTCAAAAATAACTCCAAGAAACTTAGTTTCCTGTATGACGGGAATACGAAAGTTATTTAAAAACAATGCGGGGTCAATATGAAGACCTCGTTTCTGACAGAAATTGTTTTGGTTGGAGAAAATTTAAAACCGTTAGTGTTGCTCCATTTTTTGCAACTTATTTAGACATTGTTGTAATTGTTATTCAATTGTGCTCATATTTTTAGAGCGTTAGCAAATAACAAAATCGTCCACAATAAGTGAACAGTCAACCCCTTCATAAAGGGTTTTTACAATATTATTTATTTTATGTTAAACAGAGTAACATATAGAATACTACCCTCGGGACACATTTTTCCTGTTTATAAACAGATGACAGAGTGGACCGAATCTTGACCTGAAAATTTCTATCAGAAAGGAAGCTATCAATGAATATCAATAAACGACCCGAGACCAAGGTCACCTAAATATTTTAAAATCCCATGTTTCCAAGCCGTGTCATAAGCCTTTTCAAGATCGAAAACTATAGCTACAAGGTGTTCCTTCTTGATAAAGGCATCACGAATGCCTGTTTCTAAACGGACAAGATGATCGACTGTGCTACGTTGGTGTCTGAATCCACTTCGATATTCTGAAATTAAGTTGTTGGACTAAAGATACCAGACAAGTGTATTATTGATCATTCGTTCTAAGGTTTTACAAATACAGCTCGTCAGAGCAATAGGTCTATAGCTTAGAGGATCTGCTGGTTCTTTACCTTGTTTATGAACTGGAATTATGAAGGCATTTTCCAAGAATCGGGTACTTTACCGGATATTCAAATTTCATTAAAGATTGACAGAAGTAAGTTTAGAGATCAGTTTGGTAAATGTTTTAAAAATTAGTACGGTATGTTAAAACTAAACTATAGATCTGCGGCTATCCGACACTGACAAATTGAGCTGTAATTGTCTACACACCGATGCATATTTTAATCTCATCCAATCATCGACCTTCTTAAGGATACCTTAATATGTAATCGTTGTGCGATGGCCTGAAAACAACTCTCTTGGACGCAGTCTTTTCGACAACAATAATGAAACGGTTTGTTCAATATTTTATGATTTTTGAAACGCCCCCAGGTGCAGCAAGCCCGGGTTAAAATCCTTGCCGCGAGATACAATGGTCGTAAAATGCTGGTGCGTATATCTACCTTGCTTTATGTGACCGGATGTGGTATAGAAGCCCGTGTTAACGACACGCTGACACAGTGAAGTCAGCACTACATTGGGTAAACGTTGTCTCCGGTAATCTACAATGATGGCAGTGAGATGTTAAACCCAGCAAGCAAAGACCACAATAATTATGATTTACCTACGACGTTACGAACCTATAGAGGTTTCTTGTCTAAGCAGTCAGAAAAAATATTTCAACATGGACAATACGAAGATGGACAAATCATCTCCTAAATATATGATCACTATGAGACAGCGTAATGTTTAATTACCGTCTATGCAATCTAGTTTCTCTGGGTCATATCGATGGAATTTGTCGCAGAAACACCGACCAGATATACACTCGGAGGTTCCCTCTTTACAGTCGTTGTCCGAACTACACGATCTCCGTATTGTGCGAGGTACTGAAAAATGAAAGTTATATTCAAATCGAGTTTTAATTGAAAATAGAATGTTTTTTTACTTTGTAAGTCCACACATTTGTTTTCGATGTTACTCTTTTTACCAAAAAGGTCAATTTTAATGTAGGTGGACATCATTTTTCGTTTTAGTAAAATCGTTACTTTTGTACATCCACCAAACGACCCACTACGTGTAAGGTTTTATCTATAATAGTTAACAATCAGCACTTGATTTGTTGTAATTATTAAGTTCACTTAGAAAAGATCGTTGGGCCCTGGCTTTAGGATAGAAACAACGAAAGAAAATAATTGTCGTCTTCTTCACATTTTGAAATTTTTTACCTATCTCCATATTATTACTAAGGTATATTACAACAGTATACATAGACAAAAAAATCTATCTTTACCTGTCGTATAATACCTATATACTAGAAACACTTATATATATTTCACGTGAGATTCAAAAAGTGAAAATGGGAGTGATTAATTGTAAAATCAAAAGAAAACCTTTAAAATGACTAAAAGATGTCAGTAGTGCTGCGCATGCATGTAACGTTACGTGACGCTGATGTTCATTAACGTTTTGTAGTGTTATTTAATAAATAACCAGTTACATAACTTACAAGCATATTTTGCACACTGTCCATCGAGGATCAGACGGTCAGTCGGTCCAGTGCTAATTTGCAGCATCTGGCACACGTGGAACGACCGGATGTAGATCAAGGAACCACAGTCTATGTTGCCAATGCACACTTTCTGACAGCTCTTCAAAGACACATCGACCAAAGTGTCGACGACATTGCTGGAGTTTGCTACACAGGGAACGTCTTGAAATGCACCTGGTGCATAAATTAGACTGGCAACTGCTCCACATACTAATCCACAAACGGAGAAAATGAATAAATGCATAATTCTGCCCGAAAGTGAAGATAAAGAACAGTTCAATTGTGCCAAATGTAACGTCACACCAACCAACTAGTGCGATTTTAGTGAGTGTAACTGTTACCTGCCGTTGTAAAATATCACGTATCGAGATTGAATTATTAAACAAGCGTACTACGTGTTCAGTTGAAGCCCAGTCTAGAAAATATTTACATTATGTCCACAGAAAGAAAAGTACTAAATAATTAATCCGTTTTTGCATTAAACACAAATATCATGATCTATTGTTTAATTGCTTATGTGCACATCAGTCTCTTGATCTTCAATATTGGCTAACTTATGGATAGCCGGCAGTTGGAGACAATCAACTTCACTTTTATTTGTACTGAGTATTTGAATTAAAATCTTGTCTCCATTTCAACAAGATCAATTATCTTAAAAGTAGTGCCTTGTGTTCTCAAGTGTGTGTGTATCTGCTTAAAGTGACATGGCAAATATGAGATCTGTGCTTCATGCTGTTTTGTCGGCGTAGCTGTCCTAGCACACTTTTGATCTATAAATAGAATAAGAAAATATATGACAAAGTCAAAAGTATGAAAACACTTATGCATACAAGTCATAAACCATCCTGCATTTCATGAAAATGTTTTATTCAAGTTAAAGACATTCAAGAGTCTCAATAACTTTTCTGACCACTTTACAAACTTATCAGAAAATGTATTGCAGACGGTAACAACCCGGGAATCCTTCGTTGTACTGCATTGCTTGCAATTGACCCTTTTAAAGTCAAGAACTTGCATTGCTTTTAAATTACACGATGACCGGACAGGTCGTTGAGTCTATATGAAAACAAAAGCCAACTGCGGATAAATCCTTGGATTTTATAATATATTCTTTTAAAACCTATTAACTCCTAACAATACTACATTGTATTTTCTTGGTTTGGGTTATTTTGTGACATTCGAAATAAAACAGCCCAACCGCTGACGCATGAGAACAACTTAATGACGTCATACAATGCCATGACGTCATATGCCAAAAGTGTCAAAAGTAAAATTTAAAAAATACGAAAGAAATCATCGAATTTCAGAAAACAACCCAAAACAACAAAAGAAAATGTAGTATTGTTAGGAGTTAAAAGGTAAATAGTTTTAAAATAACATCATAAAAAGTCGAGTTTTTATTCGCAGTTGGCATATTATATCATAAAGGTACAAAATCCCGATGTTATACCTGCTGTGCAATCACGCGTAAACGGCATGGGGACAGCTCAAGTTGCCACACATATATAGGGCACGACTGGAAAGATGAAGAGACAAGAAATCCATCAGTGACTTCCAAGTATCTTTAAGTCACTGTTTTCATTTTAGAAACACATTAAGAAGTGCAAGGTTTTAAAGAGCTCTAACCTCACACTTCTTAATGTGTTTCCAAAAACAAAATGTTTAAATTTTATCATTCTGCACATATTGATCTTGTTCTTACTATACGTGTAACGTTTCTTAACAATCCACACGTTGTACCTTGTTGCTGTTTATGTTGTGTTTACCAATGAATTGCACTAAGAAACACTTCCGAGTTATTGATGTTTATAAACGTTAAGATCAATAATACTCACCTTACAAACATGTCGCTAAGTTTGACTTAGGTTTCAGGCTAAAACTTGAGTAAGGTATCACGTTACACTCAATCGTTGTTTCAAATAAATATTGCATCGAGAATATAAACTAATAGATGTATTCGAATAATTAAACGATTAAGTGTCGGATTTTTTTCCTTTACCAAACAGATTCCAATCTGATCCACTGCTGATACCATCAGCATAATTTTGAAGAAAAAAAAAAAGCACTTATTACATAATAACTGCCTGTAATCTCTCTCGCGCGCGCTTTCTCTTTCTCTCTCTCACTCACCTTATCAAGCACGCGTAGTATATTTTAATACATAATATTTGGTGTGAACAAGTGAAACACACCAAATAAGAAGCTGCAGTATTATGCATTTATTATAATGTATTATTATTATGTATTATTTGAATCTCCTTAACTATTAAATTCTCAAAATACTACATTTTGTTTGGGTTGGTTTCTTAAATTAGATGATTTATTTAATGTTTGTCTTGTTAAATTTCACTTTTGACACTTTTGGCACATGACGTCATGGAATTGTATAACGTCATTAAATTATTATACGCCATCGTTTGGGCTGTTTTACTTCAAACTACTCTCTCATCTGGAATGTTTAGGTTGCTGAGGCTTTTATCTACTGTAGATATGTTTATTTTTATTACTGGTTATTTTGTCTATATATTAGTTCATTTTGTCAGTTTTAACTCCCAATGCAGGTGCTTACTGTTAGTTGTCTCACTTTGACGAGAAATATTTTTACTGACATTGTTTTGATAAAAAAACCTTCAGGAAGAGCGAGGTTGGAGCGCTGCACAGAGTTTAAGCACCCGAGGCGGTTCTTTTGCCGACTGAGCGTTCCAAGGCGGAAACGGCTGGTTTGTTTTTTTGTGTGTTATGTCTCGTCTCTGTATTTTTGTCACATAAACATTTATCCTGTTTGCCTTGGACTAGAGGTAGCTTAGATTTAAATATCTGCGGTTATTTTGAAAGGACCTTTTCTTATTTACCTATTCACTTACATGCGACGATATTTTTGTTAAACCTTCAATACTTTCTATATGATTTTGCATTTTAACTTAAGTAAGGTTTAAAATAAACGCTTATACATGCTACCGGATTCGACCCAGATAAACTGAGTTTGACATGAGTTTGACATTAACTACTACTTCTTACACCCCTGTGATAGTCTATGAGTTATACTCCAACGCGTTGTTCCTTTATCAATCTGCATTTCATGGATATTTTATTTACACGACGTAACTTCCAGTTTAAACGTACAGCACTATAAATGTTATCATTTGAAGCATGCCTGGACAAAACTGACGCGTCTAGTCTCCACATTTGTTCTACTTCTTCCCAAGCTTAAATAACTTATGCAGGGTCAATCACGTGAGCTTTTGAAATCCAGTTTCAAGATCGGCGTTTCTACAATAAATCCTTATGCCAACAAGACAGGTTTACTGAGTGAAAACTCAAACTATATTGTGCTATTGAGAAATGGGATCATACATGAGGAATCACTAACATTTATTTAGTTATTGATCTTTCTTATATATAAAGGACCAGAATGGATACGCTTGTGTATTTACGTAATTTTCGTTCAATAGGTAGCAGACAAAATATTATTTCTATTCCTCGAAAAAAATGTTTGCCCACATATCTGCAATGCGGATATGGTCACTGAAAGGCATGATGTCTTTAGCACTTAACTCATAATCAAAGAGTAGGAACGGGTTAAGTAATAAAACTGCCAAGCACTAGATATATTTATTTTGGTAAAAGTGTACATACAAACATATGTATGATAGATAACATCACAAGCAACGACATTTATCATATTACACACATATGGTTGAGCCATGACTGCACACCAATACCAAAGATAACACTGTATACAAAAAGAAACAGTATTATCATACCTCAATTATGATTTCTGATATTGGCTGTAGAACAGATACATTTACATAGGTGTGTTAAAATCATTAATAACAAATAAATATCTACTTAACATTAATTGATGAAACGGGGAATCGAATATAATTGACCCGTTTATGTATAATTTTTTTGTCACAGTATTATAACATTGCATGTTGAAGATCAGTTGTATTAAGCTTCACAATTTTAGTACAAAATATCACATGAATTATCGATACATTTAAACCCTGGTACAATACCAAGTCATTAACATTGCTAACACATCTACATTTTATCTAATTAGAGCCATATCTTTAATATAATTGGCCATTAAAATCACTTTTTATTGATATTGACACTCAATGTTCCTGAGATTTGGGGGCATGCGGCTCCAAAGAACTGTACTACTGAAAGCAAAAGACTTTACCAAAACGTTATACCTTAAGTACATAGTAGCATCCACTATAAGGAAAATTAGAACTCGAATATTTGATACGGTGGACAGTTTACCTTGTACAGCGATCATGTTCAGAAGATAAAAGAACAAAATAATTCCTGAGGTAGTTAGGAGCAGTTCCCAACCTAATTATGGACACTACACAGCGATATCTGGCCAACCCTTTTGGACAATGGTCATAAATTTAACAGCATAGACTGCTCTATTCCTACATGTGAAATGTTGTCTAGTTTTTAAACAAAACAGCAACAAAAATGTCTGAGTGCACTGAAGCCTGTTTTTCCAATACTAAATCAAACTAGAATTCCAAAACGAGCAAACTTAATCAAAAGGACACTGAATAATACGACCAGTTACTCCCGTGTATGAAAAGGCAAGAAGTGATTTTTCGTCGATGCAAAAAAATAATTTAGCATTGTTTTTTACTAATGACCTGTGTAATTTCACCACAAGACAAATGCAGATCAAGAGTAGCACCAGGTGTTTAATTAAGTTTAAAGTGGGCTTAGAATCAAACAGAATGAAAACGGTTTTGCCAAGGTTCAAAGACAATTAATTATTAACAAACCATTCAGTAAAAAGTTTTACCTCATAGGATAAAACAGATTCTATATGAGGTATGATATACATTTTTTTCAGAAACCAGAATCTGCCAGAACCATCATAGAGTATAGGCTTGTTTTTAACGTCCGCTGACATATCATTTACGTACATAAAATAAAATTGGATCAAGGATAGCTCTTCGTGGCACACCACATGTGACTGTACTTTTACTTGAAACATAAGATTGAAACCACCTGATAACATGTCTCAGACCTATGGCCATTTAACATCATCAATAAGATGCTGTGGTTGACGGTATCAAATGCCTTTAATATATCAAAAATAACATGCCTATTACATTAAATTGATCCATTCGAGATTTAATAAATTTTGATAAATAAATAAGACAGGTATCTAGTTAGTTATAACCTTTTTACAGTCTATCCGAAGGAGCCAGTCATACAGTCCAGCAGGTGTTTGGTTGTGTTTCACTAAAGTTGCTTAACCAGAAAGTTCTGCTGACTGGAGAAGGGAAGATCTGAGGTGAGTATCTTTCTAAAGTAAAAGTTGGTTATTGATAAAAAAGTATTTGCTTGGAAATCTAAATGCCTGCTGCCTTTGTTGTTTTAAAATTTTGTTTTAATGAATAGTTGATAAACAATGCAAGGATTGCAAATATATTGATTTTCTCGTCAAGAACATAATTCACATTTCCTACGGATGTTGACAAATATGGTTCAGTATTTCCTGTTTGTGTTTTGGTTTGGTTTGGCTACATGAGCGAAAAATGTATTTAAAAGTAATAAATTTAAATCTAGAATGATGTCCACAGCTTTGCACTAAGTTTTGCAGCCCCAGGCTCAAACCAAGCCCGCAACACGCTTGAGTTGTAAAGTTGTATATACATGAATGTGCAATGCTAATCTCGCTCAGGCGATTGAGCAAATAATTTAATAAAGCAGTCAGTTCAAAGGCACTGTGCTATGAAGTTTAGTTCAAGATTGTCATAGACTTATGTATATGTAGTAAAATGAACGTTTTTTATGTATAGTAACGGCAGTGAAATGGTTATACATTGATAACATATATCCAAAACATAAAATATTGAGTGGATCAAAATATTTACCTGTTCAGACTTCCTTGTCACGCAGGAAATACACTCTTCCCGCAGATGTTGACAGAAATGAATAAATATTTCACGTGTGTGGTTTGGCTTGTCTGAGTGAAAAAGGAAAGCATCTAGAAAAAAAAAACAACAAAATTTATGGTATGAACACAGTACACTGACCCAGGTACCCCAATCTTTCTAAGTCCCAGGCTCAAAAACAAGATCACAGCACACTAGAGACGTATATATGTAAATGGTACCTCGCTAACGCTTGGACCAAGATGTAAATTGACAAGTAAATTTATGACTATTTAACCCCATGTCAACATTATGTAGCTGGATGAATGTCAGACGTTAAAAGTGAAGGCGGCACTATATCTGTTTAAAGAGAACAACGTCAACGCATAACTGAAAAATTTTCACTGGAACTACCCTTTGTAGATGTAAAGCAATGTTCGTGGCATCAAAGATGAAATTAGCTCTTGTGATGACTGTTCAGTCAGTCTTTTACCTGATGTTAATTTTCTATAATTCTCTTCCAGTCAGGTGATAACATGTGTTTGCAGGCACAGTGTTTTATTGTCCTATTTTGCGCAGTACCACAATTTTTTCACATCTTTCGCCCGTTCCCCCGCCCGCCGTAGGCCAATCAACCACCTAATGATCAAAAATTGTAGCCTGGCTTATTTCTTAAGAGCACAAACTGTTTTCAGTTTGTATTACTTCTATTAATAATATTTTAAAAGATTCCGATCAATTCTTAAAGTAAGTCGCAATCACTAACACGTTTTCGACATGATAAATTAGCACATGGTCTTAAATTACTGGCAAAAATAATGTAATTGATAATGTTAGCTTAACTAAGAATTATTTGCTATGCTCCTCATATAAGTATATACGTAGTTTGGTAAGACAATGGCCTTGTGTCATCATGTGTGCCACGTTTTCTGTTGGGTAGTTTTATTAAGTGTTTTTCAATAAGTTGGATAAAAGCAATGTCTTTGGCAGATTAAGCATTTTGTGTGATAATATGTGTATCTTAAAATTTCCTTTAACTGTTGTCCTGTATGTCACATGCATAATATATTAACAGCGTGACTCGTACGTACAATAATAAGAATATATGACAAAGTCCTATGAGTATTGCAACATATACCAAACTCCGAAAAGGCACAGAACAAAGGTATTTCACATGCAAGCCAAGCGAAAAGTAAGAACAAATTTGTGATGAGTCATTTAAGGAAAAGAGCAAACCCGACAGTTACCACAAAATGACAAACGTTGGAGCATGTAAAAGCAAGTGAAGTTTTGTATGAAAAATAAGGAATATATAAGATTTTTTTTATGATTGCCTTTGACTAATCTGTTCAGTCTCTGTGGTCGGAACCATTTCCTGTGTTCTTGATAAAGGCGCAGGTTATACTAGCCGCCTGTCGGTCTGGCTCGGAAACACGGTTTGAGTGTTTGTTTTGAAAACAGAAATTGTTCCACACTATTTTTGAGAATGCTTAATATTGCATGGTTCTTTTAAACAAATATTAGTACCTGATAAAATGGAAGATAAATTGACAAGTGCAAATACAAAGTAAAAAAACCCAAATAGTTTAAAAAAAATATTTTTCATTATTGTATAAGGCTTGATACAACAAAACTATTATTTGGAACAATCCTAGTCGTACCAACCTGTCCCAAAAGTTTGCAGAAAAGAATTTGGGCTAATGTGTCTATGTGGTAACATTTATTTTAGCTTATGTAAGTTAAGTATGTTGTTATCAAAGAGCTGAATGCACTAAACTGTTCTGTTTATTTGACTTTAAAGGTTTGTTTGTTTATTGGGTTTATCGTCCCACCAACAGTATTTCAGTTATCTGGAGACGGTGTCCACTTGAAGCAGATATAGTGCTGCCTTCACTGTGTATAGCATGCCGTGAACACCTGGCATGATACCACACCCAGTCACATTATCCTGACACCGGGCCAACCAGTCGTGGAACTACCCTTACATTTGCTTGAGCGTTAGCAAAGGAGCTATACCACTACCATTTTAACAACTTTGGTATGTCGCGGCCCGGGATCGAACCCGGGGCCTCCCGTACCTGACTTTAAAGGTAATATTATAACAAATATTATATAAAACGATTACATTTTGGGAGTTAAGCATCACATTAGTGTAAAAAGTGATGCAGTGATACCTGTGAGAACCCGCGAACGGAACACACAACAAAACAAAAAATACAAGAGCTTGGATGTGGGACATCCCAGGCGCCGTAGGGAGTATGCACTTTAAGGAGATGATTATCCTGGGAACAAAACACTCTCTTACACTGTCGATTAATAACATAAACATTTGACAGCAACGAACCATAACTCTGATGGGAAGTAAAGTAGTTGCCACTTTGTTTTGTTTTCTTTGTTCTCGGTTAAATCCGTATTTAAAGCTGCATAAAAGTTAATGAGATTTAAAAAGCTCATTGTCTTATAAAGTGGCAAAATGCTTGAAATGCATTAATTTGTAATACTTTACAAAACACATAGTTTAATTAAGCATTTATATAGCTGCGTCAGTATGCGATACACTTATTGGGAAACGTCCCTAGCGACAAGAGTTGAAATATTTGTGAAACATGTACTTAACATGTAAAATATGTACAATATATTGATTTTTACCTTGTGTTACATTTTTCGTGATAACTTTATATGGAGTTTATTTTAAAAAGTTACTTGTAACGTAAGAAAGTTTTGCTCGTTATTTATTTCGTTTTGCTAAAAAAGATAACTTTAGGGCACCTTACATAGAATCAAAATAATATTATAACAATTATATGCGGATTATTTTACTTCAAATATGAGATTATTGGTCAATCCCTGGGTAAATATCACATAAACTATTATAAAATAATTGTAAAATTTAAATGTGTTTACGAAGAATACAAATAAAACATCCTTGAACATCCTAGTGACTCATAGATCCAGTGGTTGCACAGATTTAAGGCAACGCTGGACTAAGCAAAAAGTACTTCCATGATGAAGGATGTGAAGAAGATCATGTGCCTATGTTTAACGGTGTCAGATAATGTTTTTCTTCAACCAAACATATAAAGCTACATCAGACACAATGCCGGTCTCTAGCAACCAGTGGAATATACTCATCACCTTGGTAAACTAATGCCTTTCCTTTGTTACACTCTGCCAGTTTTGCAGATACAGGCCATGTGCATTTGATATCAGTTTACATTTTTTCTTGTTGAACATAAAAATATAATTGTAGCGACCAGTAACCAATCTTCTGATGAAAGCGATATGACATCGCCGAACATGTTAGGTAAACAAGCCAAATGTTCTCAGTATAAGAACTACCTAATGGTATGTGAATCCATAGCGGAGATACCTCTTCAGTCCTCATTAGATAAAATATCTAATGTGAATGCCTATGTAGGAAACTAAACATAGTAAACTATTGGATTCATGAGAAAACATGTCTTCATCCGACAATTGACCTCTTTTGAAAATACAGCTTAATGTTAGTTTGTTTCTATTGTGCTTGAGTTCAGTACCTGCTTGTAGGTAAGAGTAGCAGTGCTCAGTAGTGTGACACGTAATTCATAGTATATCTTTCAAATTGTGATATAGTTGAAGTTTCTAGGTTGAACAAAAAAATGGCGGAACAGTACATGTATAAATGTATAAATATATGTATACGTACATTTAAATATTTGAACAGGCCTTTATAGATCACTATGTATTCATATTTAAAACTTGCTAAAAATTTCAATTCAAAGTTTAAGAAATGTAAAAACAGACACAGATCCTGGTCTCATGTGATTAATAAGGGGTGAGCAATAAGTATAATAATACATAAAAAGCCGAACATCAATATGCTATACACCTTCTAACAAGTTATAAAATGCTATCCTACCACTTACAAACAAACCCTTTCTAATGCATGCATAATCTGTCACATAAACAAATGCACTTCGAGAAAAGGGAGATAATCTAACAAATTATATGTTCACGTTTAAAACCTCCAACACAAAAGAATACACTGCACTAAAACATGTCACAAACAATCAATATTTAATCCAAAGCCAACCGGTTTTGTTTTCGATAGGATGCTGCTGAACATTAACATTTAATTCTAAGTCTTACAGTTTACATAACAATGCTCTTCTATAACCATTGAACACCCAACAGGGTGAAACATCGGTGAAATGTTATGCTCTTGTATTTTAAAGTATTCAGAGAGAAAACGATAGTTATTCTTTTGATTATTGGAAAAGTAGCAACAATTACAAACTCTTTCAGTTGCTTTAGATAATTTAAATATATTATATATATTTTTTTTTTTGGATTGCTTCATGCAGTCCGTTTATTTACACATATGTACATAGACAAAACATCAGGAAAAACATAATACATATATGATGCTCGTGGCTAACATACAGTAAAATTAAACATAAGTACATTTTCCTTTGTTATATAAATAAGTACATGAAATGCTGGTCTATGGTAAGAAAGAGGAACTTTTATTTTTCTTCCATGTTTCTAATAAACTTTCTTAAAATAGATGTGTTCACTCTTTTAATGTTTAAATAATACAAAGTGATGTTCATTCATTAAGAAGATGTTTCCACATGTTAATCGATTTATTTCTTTTATTGCTTAAAAAGTAAGTTTTGTAAACCGTCTATCCTATAAGACTCAATATTGTATTTATCATGTTATACTTATGTGTGTCTATCTTATAACCTACAACTAAATAATCTAACTGGTTAATCTGTTTAGTAATGCCACACTCTTTAAGAGTACTATTTACATTCAACCAAAAGGAATTGACATATCTGCACGTAAGGAAAAAATGACTGTAATCCTCTACTTCATTACAAAGAAAGCATAATGGTGAATCTACCATATTCCAAGTGAACAGGTTCAAACTTGTTGGGATAAGATTATGTAACAGCTTGTATTTAAATTGTTTCACAGCGTTGTTGTAGTTAGTTTTGTGCAGTAAATAGTACCAGGAGTTCCAACTAATTTCTTTGTTGAATATCCGTGTCCATTGTTTATGCATGTATGGTGGATCAAAAATGTTTTCAATGTAGATTTTATATATTTGTTTGTTTTTCATGTGTTGTATATAGTTATTGTTTGTTTTAATTACATTTTAAGTATTAATATACGTTTTTATTGATTCGTGTGTTTTAATGAGCTCCATCCACTTTTTTGGAATGGCGGATAATATACTATTTATTTCAGCTATCCAGTCTCTTTTTATAATTAACTTATCATAGATGTATTTTGTGTCTAGTACTCCTTTGTGAGAAAGTAGATCATTAATAAAAACGATTCCTGAATCAATCCAATGTTTGAAAAGTAAACTTTTACCATTTTTCTTTATGAATCTGTTTCCCCAAATGATCTGGGTTCTGACGGAAATAAAGTTGTTGCAGTCATGAGTGGTAGACCGTATGTTGTTGAAATTAATCCAAGTGTTAATTAAATCTGTATAAAAAGGAGTAATTGTTATTTTGCTTGTATTTAAGGATTTAAGAGAGTCAACGTTCATGTCAAATATGAGTAAATTTTGTCCGAATTGATTAAGGAGATAAACAGGTATTTTTTTCCAATTAGCAATCGTTTCGTTTTTTAAATGCTGAATCCATTTGAGCTTAAGTGCTTTAGAAAAGTAATGAAAGTCTGGCATTTCTATTCCTCCGGCTAGTTTAAATCCAACAACAGTTGTTCTTTTTATTTTGTCTCGTTTACCATCCCATAAATAATTGAACATTATTGTGTTGATGCGTTTAGCGATATTATGTGGTGTGGTATTGCTCTGTGCTAGGTAAATGAATTTTGACAAGAATAAGGTTTTTAAAACTAATATTTTACCAAAGATAGTTAGCTTTCGTTTTTTCCAAGAATTTAATATGATGCATGCTTTGTTTATTGTTTCTTCCCAATTAAGCTGTTCACATTCTTCTGTACTTTTTCCAAAGTAAACACCAAGCGATTTTACTACTGTGTTTGTTAATGCAATACCATACGTGTTTTTAATATTTTCGGCTTTGATTTTTCCTATACACAAGCCCATTGTTTTTGCAATATTTAGTTTAAGCCCAGATGATTTACCGAACTCTTCAATAATGGATAAAACCACAGGAATATCATTTTCGTTATTAAGGAAAAGTGTTGTGTCATCTGCGAGTTGTGTAATCTTGAAAAAGTCGTTGTTGATGTTAATGCCTTTGAATGAGCGGCTATTGCGTAATTGAGTAGACATTATCTCTGCAACCATAATAAACAAAAGAGCGGAGAGGGGGCATCCTTGCCTAACTCCCTGTGATATATAGAAATGGTCAGATATCCAGCCATTATTTGCTATACAAGCGTTGGCATTTTTATACAAGGTTTTTATCCACTTGATAAAATTTTCTTTGAAGCCAAATTTTTCTAGAGTACTAATCATAAATGGCCATTTTACTGTATCGAAAGCTTTCTTAAAATCTAAAAAGAATATTATGCCTTCGTTTTTCATTTCGGATGTATTTATAAAGTCTATTACGTCTTGGATTTGTCTAATATTGAAAGAAATGTTTCGATTTTTTATATAACCTTGTTGATCTTGACTTATTATGTGGGGTAGGACGGACTGTAAACGATTTGAAAGTATTTTTGCAGCTATCTTATAATCAGTATTTAGGAGTGATATCGGTCTCCAATTTTCCAAGTTATCGGCTTCGCCCTTTTTGAATATTAAGCTGAAAATGCTTTGCTTTTGCGTATATGATAATTCTTCTCTTAGAAACCCAGTATTAAGGGAGTTAACCACTAATTGTCCGATCAAATGCCAGAATTTATTGTAAAATTCAACAGTAAGGCCGTCTAAACCGGGGCTTTTGTTGGCTTTCATACTATTTAATGCGTTAAACGCTTCTTTGTACGTAAAAAGACCTTCACATGTTTGTGCTAGGTTAGGGGACAGGATGTTATCTAAAGTAATACCTTCCAGGTATGTTAATTTTTGTTTGATTGTTTCATCTGATTCATCAGATTTATAGAGGTTTTCGTAAAATTGTTTCTCTGCGTTCAATATATCTGCATTTGATGTTATTGTTTTATTATTATAATTTAGTGAGCTGATCGTTTTCTTACATTGTCTTGATTTTTCTACATTAAAAAAATATTTTGTACTCTTTTCATCTTCGTCTAAAAGTTTAACCCTCGACCTAATTCGTGCTCCTGATATTTTAATTTTGTAAAGAGAATTAATTTCACATTCAATTTCTTCAATAGTAGTTTTTATTTGATTTTCATTGTTTTCGTCTAATTTTTCGTATAGAATTTTTAGTTCTTTTTCTAATGATTGTATTTTGTTATTTCTGAGCATTGATATTTGTTTTGAGTATTTCATTGTAAATTGTTTTATTTGTATTTTGCACAGTTCCCATTTTGTTTGATGGTCAATATCTGCAGAAATGAAATCCTTTACTATGTTTTCAATATTGTATACGTATGTAGTATTATCTAAAAGCGAATTATTAAACTTCCAATATCCAGGACCTCTTTTGTTAGGGATTTTTATTTTTAAAGAGATAGCCATGTGGTCTGTGGCTTGTATTGTAGCTGGTCTTATATCGCAAGAATTTACTTGTATTATTAACATTTCATCAATTAACCAAAAGTCAATTCTGCTCTTTTCAAGACTTTTTTTTCTTCGCCATGTAAATTGCGTTTTATTTATATATGTGTGTCTCCAAATGTCGATCAAATTGTAAGATTTGATCGTTTGGCTAAGATTAAAGGCTGGTTTTTGGTTTTGAGTCGTGTACCTTGTTGATATTCTGTCAGTATTATTTAGTGTATCGTTGTGATCTCCGCCCATAATTATATTTCCTTGAGACGTAGCTGATAATAATTCTGAAATGTTTTTGTAGAAAATATTTCTTATTGTTTTCTCGTTTGGAGCATAAACGTTTATCAGAGTGTATATATTATCATATAGTTCTATAATTAGAATGTTGTATCTGCCTTGTGAATCTTTGTATTGCTCTATTATTTTGACTGGCATTGTTTTACGGATAAATACAGAACAACCTCTACTATTCCTTGCACCAAAAGAGTGAAAGCCATTCCAATCACAGAATTCACGTTCGAGATAAGTAGTTAAATCTTGAGAAAAATGAGTTTCTTGGATAAATGCAATATCAGACTGTTGATGATTGAGCCACTGAATAACTCTGGATCGCTTATTATATTCTCTAAGTCCTTGACAATTTAACGATAAAAGGTGAAAGTAAGTTTTATTATTGTATGCCATGGGTGTTTAGTTTAAGCAAATAAATATTGCGTGTGTGAACTGCGTATGGTTGCAATATTCTTATTGGTTAAAGGAACTACTAATTTGAGAAAAGGTAGGATCTGGAGCTTGTATACTTGTGTGTAGTTTAAAAAAAACTCAACTAATTTGAACGAATATATGATATCTGTAACAATTAAAAGTGTTGATAATTGAGCGAGCATTTAAATAACTGTTGACAAATCGTATGAAAAGGATGTAGTGTGAAACACAAAAACAAAATTAACATTAACAGTACACAGTAGAATACATTGCAAGTTGAATGGCTAGGCAATAACTCTAATGATCTAAAGGGTAATGAAAGGATATGACAGAAAGGAAGCTTAGGAAGTTAATAAGGCTGACTTAAAAGGTTATAACGTTCTAAAACACAATTATTTGTAGTTCTTACTACATTGAGAACTCAATGATGATTAAATAATAAAATAGCAATAACAATGTAAACAGTAAATAAACTGGTAAATAATATGCCCTATTGATTTAAAGGACACTGGATTAAATCTGATGGATAATAAAAGCTTATTAAAACTTTAGTTAGCTTTCGCACGTGAAGGTTAAATCGTTCTGAAAGAATAAACTCGACATGTATGCCAGTTTATCTTTAAGTAAGAACTGGATTAGTAAATGTAGATCTAAAGTTTCTGACTCAAAAGATTATTAAGTTGCAGAATCAAAATTAAAAAGATACTTTAATGAGTTGACGACGCTTTGGCGTAACCATCATGGATGGAACTATATGTAATTTAAAAAAATATACGGAAAAATGAATACAAATATATTAACTGCAGATAAGACATTCGGTAATTGGATTTTACTGAAATTACGGCATAGCTACATATTATCTTGTTTATCAGTAAAGTAAAGATAATGGATGCAATTCTGAATTTTCTAATTCTGGCGTTAACAAAAAGTGAAGAAAGAAAGAATAAAACATTCAAAAACAAAAACACGTTGCCGATAACTTCGGCCCACATCTATATCTATTTCAAATAGACACTGTACCTTTTGTATAGTGTCCTGTATGTCTTTCATCTGGACTGAGCACCTGTAAGTACAAGACTCAAATACATGAAACACGTGATTGACATGGGATAGTATCGGTTCATAGCAGACTACATCTGTGGATGCACGGGATTTTATGTCTGCGTTAATGAAGAAAAGTCGTAAGTTGATCTTAATACGAGTGTTCACTCTAGTTGTTGACATTGTTATTTGAGTTTGAATCTTATTTATATTTTAATTTTCTAAAGCTTATGTGATAGTTCTCACTAGTGCAATATTTCTTTTCATTTTTATACTGTTTAATGGTTGTATATATATATATATTTAACTTATTACACATTGTATGCATGTCTTTTTACGCCTAGTTTTCTTTGAAAACGTAGCATTATTTTAGGTTTGCGTTCTAAATCATTGTCATAAACGTTTTTGGGTCGATAAATTGTTTGTGGACGACTATGTTCATTTTTTTCTTTTATCTTTTTGTTTCACTGCTGATTTTTCTTTAGCACGTACTTCTTTGACTGGTGAATGGCTTTGTTCAGTTATTATGTTGTTGTTTTTGTTTGACGTGTTATTTGCATTTGTTTTGCCTGCTGTGTTGACAAATCGGTCTATGGACTGTTGTCTAGAGTTAAGGCTCGAGCTGTGTGGTGATAACCTTCGGCGTACTCTCGTAACTCTCGTGCGCGATTGTTTACGTGGCGTGTGGGTTTGTTGACACTCGTTGGGTGATTCGTCTCCCGATAAATTACTATCAGATTCGTTGTCTGATAATGTCCAGTCTGCAGCGGTGCAGTCGGCTTGTCTGTGTCTAGACTGTTTGCATTTATTGCAAGTCCAGTCGTTTGGGCATTCCTTAAATCGATGGCCTGCTTTGTGACACTTTGAGCAGACTGCTTCCTGCTGTGTACCCTGGTTGCTGTTTTGTCCGTAGTGGAACACACGTCCTACACATTGACCAAATTGAAGGGTCCTGGGTAGAGGCTCCTTGAGGGATATTGTTTTAATAATAACGAGTCTATCTCCAGTTTCACAATTGGTCAGTTTGTTGTCAATACGCAGTTTTTCGCGATATGACTGTATGACTTCTAAACCTAACAATGTAAATGTTCGTGTTATGATACCGTCATCTGCGGACAGGGGAATGTTCTTCACTCTCACTCTAGTGGTCTCTTCGCCATCGAGTCGATCAGGATTTGTGTTAAGCACCTGCAAGGTCTTGCCCCTTAATTGTACCCCTTCCGCCATCAACTTGACTTTATCTTCCAAATTATCTAAATATATCCGCCACATACTATTAACTCGCTGAAGGCCAGTAATATGTGATGTTTGGATTGTTCTACCAATAGCACGATAGAGTTCAACATGAGTTAGCCATTCATTTTTTTCTGGCCTTCGTGATCCAAACAAATCTCGTTCTCTCAAGAAGAGCAGAGGGACGCCATGTTTATTTGCTGTCTGAGCATGACCTTCACTAACACTCGAATTTTTATCAGCCATTTGCACTTGAATCTTCTCAGAAACAAATTAAGTATCTTACCTTTCATCGACTGTCTACTTTAGAAAACTAGAATATCCACAATTTCGCACTTTAACACTTTGAATCACAAAATTAAAGCAATTTTATGAGACCGTAATAAAACACCGCCTTAGCTGATGTCGCTTACGTCACATATCAAAATTTAGATATTTTAATAATAAGTAAGAACACCATCAACAACCATCGGGGGATCGTGAACGTGAGCGATCTGTAGGTCAGGGATGGCGTACGTCTTTTTTCTGAGAGAAACATACAATGTTTTAAAAAGTTACAAGAATGTAAATCATATAAATATTTTCTCGAATTAAATGAACACCTAAAGCGAAACTTGTGACTAATTTCAATAGGTAAATAAGAAAAGTTTCTATCAAAATTTCCACAGATATTCAACTTTTATCTACCTTTAGACAAAGGCAAACAAGGTAAATGTAAATATGACAAAAACACAGAGACGAGACATAACACTAAAAGAAAAACCATCAGTTACCGCCTTGGAACGGTCAGTCGGCAAAAGGGCCAACTGGGGTGCTTAAACATGGTTTGCGGAGCGCTGCAACCTCGCACTTCCTGAAGTTTTTTCTATCAAACAAACAGTGTAAATAAAAATATCCCGTCAAAGTGAAACAAATAACAGTAAGCACCTGCATCGGGAGTTAAAACATGTATAATGAATTTATGTACATACATAATAACTAGTAATAAAATTAACTAAAATCATATGTACAGTATGTACAGTAGATAAAAGCTTCGACAACCTAAAATTCCAAATGAGAGAGTAGTTGCCTGCCTTAATTAATAGTGAAGGTTCCGAGCACCTGTCAAGGGAGTGGGTCATCCTTGTTTCCACAGAGAGTATGCGGGTGAATAAAATAATTTTACCAAAACCTCTATTTCTAATGTCTTATACCACGAATATTGCAGACAATTTAGCTTATTAATAGAATTGTTCGAGTACCGAAATCTCTGCTGGGAAGTACATACTTTCATATCCCTGTAGTACAACATAGATTTGCAGTTGTACCAATTGCATCAGCGCCTTGATTTTTTTCATGTGACATGCCATCCCACATTACATAATTAGTAATAGATGCTTAAGAGTCATAAATATCTATATACAGTATATCGCGACAATTATCATTATTATTATTTGTCATTATCTGTGAATTAGGGTTTATTCACTTGTGTTTTTTACAGTGTCATGTTTGATTCGATGAAATGTTTTCT
This sequence comes from Sinonovacula constricta, assembly GCA_007844125.1. Classification (NCBI taxonomy): domain Eukaryota; kingdom Metazoa; phylum Mollusca; class Bivalvia; order Cardiida; family Solecurtidae; genus Sinonovacula; species Sinonovacula constricta. The sequence goes on along the minus strand of CM017565.1, from coordinate 58,549,851 downwards.
AAGAATATGGTATATTGTAGTAAATAATAAATAAAATAACTCATAACATCGTGACTAAAAGCATCACAATGTGCATCATAATATGTATCACTTTATGTATTTTTCACCCATAACTTTATGCACAGCCTAACTCTATGCATTACATAATGGCACTTATATATAACTTAATGCAAATTCCATCCATGATTTATTCATAATACTTGTTTAATGCATTACTCGTGCCTCATTTCATTAATAATTTGACACATTACTTTAGCACTGCATCTGTTAAAGTAAGTTTTATACATTGATCATTTAACTTTTGTGTTCTGTTTAAACGTCCAGAGGAGTGCTAAACATATTAAAAATATTGTTGATGGTTAGATTTAATCTTCAGGCTCCGCAGTCTTCTTAATATTTCACTTTCAGATTAGCTGACCGATGGACATTATTAGAATATACTTCTTTTTGATTTAATAAGTAATTAATGCAATTTTTGGATTGATCTGCTGGAGGTTTGTACCACTGGGCCTGGAGATGCAACCTTCCAAAGTTGCAATAACACCATTCGTCATATGATAATGTACATTCATATAATTACACAAGCACGCTTTATTGATACACTATTTATGCATTAATTTCGGATTTCAGGCCAACATTGTGAAATCAGTAACTACCATTGATCCTTTCGTTTGTTATTATAACACCAAAGACTCTCCATTTAAACAGTATATAAGAATACTCTGAATATTCAATAATTTTATACATATTCAAATATTACCTGGGTGCTGTAATACAAGGAGGCCTGGGTCTAAAACTAGTTTCTTTCATTTACCTAATGGTAAGCATGTTAATACTCATCACTTTATTCATCATGTTCGGAGGAGCCAATGTTGTAAAAAGACAGCTTTTGTTATTATATATAGTAAGCACTACTACAGCTAAACACAAGAGGGCGTTATCGTCACCTATCTAGATCTAGATGTGAACGTCACCTATCGAGATCTAGATGTGAACGTCACCTATCGAGATCTAGATGTGAACGTCACCTATCGAGATCTAGATGTGAACGTCACCTATCGAGGTCTAGATGTGAACGTCACCTATCGAGGTCTAGATGTGAACGTCACCTATCGAGATCTAGATGTGAACGTCAGCTATCGAGATCTAGATGTGAACGTCAACTATCGAGATCTAGATGTGAACGTCACCTATCGAGGTCTAGATGTGAACGTCACCTATCGAGATCTAGATGTGAACGTCAACTATCGAGATCTAGATGTGAACGGCAACTATCGAGATCTAGATGTGAACGGCAACAATCGAGATCTAGATGTGAACGTCACCTGTCGAGATCTAGATGTGAACGTCAACTATCGAGATCTAGATGTGAACGTCACCTATCGAGATCTAGATGTGAACGTCAACAATCGAGATCTAGATGTGAACGTCAACTATCGAGGTCTAGATGTGAACGTCACCTATCGAGATCTAGATGTGAACGTCAACTATCGAGATCTAGATGTGAACGTCAACTATCGAGATCTAGATGTGAACGGCAACAATCGAGATCTAGATGTGAACGTCACCTATCGAGATCTAGATGTGAACGGCAACTATTGAGTGAAAGTGCATGGATAACATGGAAAATACTGAACAGCTATTCTGTGTAACAGAGTAAGTTATAGCTATTCTAAAATATAAAGAAAAGAACACAAGATTAATGCAATAAAATATATTTTTGTTTAGATCCTTAAAATATTTTTTTTAATTTATATTTTTTATTTTTTTTTAAGAACAAAAATATCACAATATCAAACAAAAACATTGAAAAATAACTTATCATAATAACAATATAATCAAAGTTCACTATTATTTAAACTCATACAATCTGATGATAATACAATAGTGACAAATATATTAACAGAGCATTATAATGCCTCTTATAATAGTTTGAATAGAGAAGGCCCACATGGAAGTTAACACAATGCCCACTAAATGTAATTGCATTGATAGCAATAGCTGTAAAAAGCCAAGCCATAACACCCCGAGTATGTTCAGTCAAGGCATAACAACCCCGAGTATGTCAGGTCAAAGCATAATACCTCGAGTATGTCAAGTCAAAGCATTACACACCAAGTATGTCCAGTCAAAAAATAACACACCAAATATGTCCAGTCAAGGCATAACCCCACAAGTATGTTCAGTCAAGGCATTACACCCGAGTATGTCAAGTCACTGCATTACACCCCAAGTATGTCCAGTCAAAGCATAACACCCAAGTATGTCCAGTCAAAGCATAACCCCACAAGTATGTTCAGTCAAGGCATTACACCCCGAGTATGTAAAGTCAAAGCATTACACCTCAAGTATGTCTAGCCAAAGCATTACATCCCAAGTATGTCCGGCCAAAGCATAACACTTCGAGTATGTCCAGTAAAATCATTTCACCCCAAGTATGTCCAGTCAAAAACACACACTATATATGTCTAGTAAAAGCGAAACCCTCAAAGTATGTTTAGTCAAGTCAAAACACCCCGAGTATGTTCAGTCAAGACATAACACTCCGAGTATTCCAGTCAAAGCATATACACCCCAAGTAAATCCAGTCAAAGTATAACACCCCTTGTATGCCCTTTAAAAGAATTACACCACGAGTATGTCAAGTCAAAGAATAACAAACCAAATGTGTCCAGTCAAAGCATTACACCTCAAGTATGCCCAGTAAAAGAATTACACCACGAGTATGTCAAGTCAAAGCATTGCACTCAAAATATGTTCATTACCAAAGAGAATAAATATAACAGCTGTCAAATATAAAACAAAATGCACTTAAAATCAAAGTAAAGAGAAACATGTACATGTTGAGTGGTCCATCTACATCGTGTTTATTTATATCATCACGAACAAAATGATGCATATGATTTATAATAGATTAAAGTTAAACAGAGTTCGGCCATTAGAACTGGCTGTTTAAGCATCATTTAATTACTTTATTTTGGGATATTCTGGGCTGAAAGGGTACTAATACTTTAATAGACCGTTTCAAGACACTTTCTATACAGTAGTATGTGAAATGCACTAGGCTAAAGGATACAAACATTTGCATTAAGGCACTTTCTCAATGTACATTTTAGGATACCTTGTACTTAAGAGTTCAAACATTTTATGTAATTTCCTAAATTACATTCATTGTGATACTGTGGACTAAATTGTTCAAACATTTGCAGTGGATACTTTAAGAAAAGTTCTATGCCACATATACTGTGATGCTCTGGTCTAAATGGGTACATACATTTGCAATTGCCGCATTAAGACACTTTCTATGCCAAATATACTAGCATGTTCCAGGCTAAGGGGTACAGACAAATGAAATGGCCGATTTAACACACTTTCCATTTTATATACATAGGGATATCCTGGGCGAAAGGGTACAACCTTTTGCCCCGGCCGCTTAAGAACATTTAGTATGTCACAAACATGTTAAACCAACTGTAAGACACTTTCTACGCCAAATACATAGGAATATCCTGGGTTAAAGAGTTCAAACAGTTGCTTTGGTCGCATTAGGACATTCGCAGGTTCTGGGTTGTAGAAGCAAGTCACGAAGATTTGTAAAAGGAAGAAATGAGAAAGTCTTGCTAATATTAAAGTTTTAGCCTTTAATGACGTGACCGGTCAACAATCACCTACCAAGGGCAACCGAGTTATGCCAATGCACCAGTCACCGAACCAAATGCATTGTCCACTGGCCATCGGCCAAGATATCATCATTATGGTCTTTGGGGCCTTTACACATTGGGATGAAACTCGATTGTTCCATAGCCTTCTTTGCGTTATCAGATTGCCAAAAGCGAAGGGGTAGATTTTAGAAACAAATGAGCAAGATGGTATCGACATCATCTTTAGCCAATTGAAAACGTAGAAACTCAACAATTCTTAACCAGGGTTTTCTTTTCTTTTGGATGCAGTACACGTTACAGTAAGTGTCAGAATAGGGATCAGGTTACCTTTCTGCAACCTCAAAATCATAGTATTATAAAAATATATTTAAAACTGAACAATAGAGATAGATTGTAACCTGAAGTTGAACAAAAATATAGAGAAAGTGTTTTCATTTGGTTATTAAAATGTCCCTTAATCACAATTTGTTCTGATGAGAAAGTGTGAATGCAAATATCTATACCTTTCATCTGAAAGTAAAATTTGTAAAAAGTGCCATTAAAAGGATGTTTCTATGCGTTTGCTTTAAAGAATGCTATGAGAAAGAGTCCTTAAGCAGTCGATTCAAAGGTTAGTACTTTTTGCCCTAAAGCATTAAATAATTTTGCACCAATGTTTGTACAAAGAAAATCTGTAAAAAATGCGTTCTGTTAAAAATTGTCACTTTAAATGATTTAGCCCAAAGCATCTACATAGAAAGCATGGCGGAATATACATATACGGTCCATGGTGCAAAGAGGAATAAAAAGAGCAGGAGAGGAGTCAAGGTCAGATAGAGCAAGGTAACTGGACAAGATGGAACGATAACCAGATAGGGCCCTTACATGAACGGAAGTTATGAACCACTGTGGAGTTATGAACCACGTTAGTTAAGTTTTCTCATTCGTTTTATGCACGCAATATTGACAACTTCTGCCAAACCGAATCTACGAAAGCCGTCAGACGATTCATCATGTCAGCTTTGTGTTCGCACTGGTACACACATACTGTCTGGTTGTCATACCTCTTTCACTTATAAAATACAGTTGGTTTCAATATCAAGTTCTTGCAGAATGGCACGTATCTAAGAATAGATGAGGAATAGATATTGACTGAAGAATAAGAAAAGTCTTGATTTTATCAACTTCTTGATAAAAATGGACTAGGAAGCAGTCAAGACAACTCCAGCTACAATAACTTGATGTATCTTTTAAATTACAGACGCTTGAACGGTTCCGAATTACGTTAAGCACAATATCTGTTTAGAACTATATAGCTCTACCATTAAGGACGAACACAATATTTATATCCGTGTGTCGATTTATTCCATGTTTTATAAATGTTAAGATCAATAACACTCATCGTACATACATACGAGTATAGCAAAGTTTGCTTTAGGCTTTAAACTTGCTAAGGTACGAGTAAGCTTACGTTCTACAATCAATAGTTGATTTAAACACGTGCTACATCGGGAGGGCAATATATATATATACATGATGTAGTTGCTAAATGAAATGGTTTCAAACGTTTTTAACCAAGCTGAAAGAGTTTACTTCTTATAATACGATTTAGGGTCGTTTATATGCCTGTTATCATATACTTTGTCATACATATAGGTTCGTGAGACGATAATCCCAATAAACAAACAAATAACAATATATAGAGTTAACAGAGCGCATTTTCTTACTTGCTGTGTACTACATATACATATATACATGAAGTATTTGATAAATCGGCGCTAGTGGATATGTATATGTTAGTTATCAGTCTTTTCATATATATGGACGATTAGAATAGATTCAAGTGTATTCAGTCAATGTAATTCCCCGAAGAAACATTCGGCCAAAGGGCTGCAATTCGGATAAAGTCACTAAGCTACTTGTCTTACGTGTCTCAAGCACTTTATTTAAAAATCAAAGACTAGAACAGAGGTTAATTAATGAAACAGATAAGCACTTTTTTGCATTCTGTAAATATAAGTAAAGCAGCACGTCAGACGTGATGCCTACAAGGTTAGATGTGTATGAGTCCATGTCACCAAGCGTCAGCTAGAACAAAAGAGTCCTCCTGACTGGACATGATAATGTTTGATTTGATTATCTTAATGGAAAAAGATGTATGGCCTGCCAGATAATTTCTAATATTCTGGCTTACCTTAAGTACACGAAGTAGGGTGTCGATGTATCTATATCAAAGGTCAAGGTCACAACGGATTATTTGAAGTTATTGCCTCCTTTTTAGAACAAAATTTTGTGGACAATTCAAACTAAACTATTAATTTAGTGTTTTGTTATTTATTTAAACATATTCAAACCGTGTTTGGTCCATGTAAGTGTATTACTTTAGATGCATTAAATTCAGTTATTATCTGATAGATATTGGCGGGTTAACTGAAGCATTTGGGGAAAGGCGTGGTCTTCCGAGTCCCATAGACACATATTATCTGCACCAATTTCGATTCCTTTGTAGAGAATTTTATTTTAAAAAGGGAGATTGATTGAATAATATACTGCAAAAGCAGTTTCCAAATAAATTCACTTCCTGTTGATAAGAAACGTGCAGCAATCGTGTTTTTTTCTTCTTCTAGAAAATCGGAATAGTTGCAACAACTGTTGAGTTGTCGATGCTCACTTCAGCCTCTTGATAACAAACAATATTTACCAAAAGATAATGCATAAATAATGTAAGGATTCATTTAAGATATTTATTTACATACAAAAATATCTAGCTTTTTAGACTTCACAAACGTAATATACACTTAGCACTGATCTTGATCGAAATGCTTCAGCATGTCCTGTTTGTGGTTTAGTTTATCTAGGAGAACGAGGAAAGTGTCTAAAAATAAGTTTTATATGAATTATATACATGTAAACGCAGTGTACTAGTATACCAATCACCGGCAGTAGTTTCTAAAGCCCCAGGCTCAATCCTAGACCGCGACACACTTCATACTACAGACATGTAAAATGATATTCTTGCTTAGATAGAGCGGTAAATATACTGTCAAGTTAATGCAACTGAATAAATGTAAGACATTCACAATGAAGTGGAAACACATTAGGGCATTTCAGACTGACAATACAACCTATGAGGTTATTTTACTCGACTTGGTAAAAGTTTGTCCAATATGGGTATTTTTCTCTAAAAGCAAAGAATTGATGATTGCAATTTATGTATTACCTTTGATCACTTGCGTATTTAAGAACATGGTATATTACAAAAGATTAATTTGTTAGCAAAAATAAATGCGTTTCGACGGTTTTTCTCAGTTGTTCTCAACAGACAAATAAATGTCTTTCTTGAGCATGCGATATTGTACGGTTTGTTTATACTTTGATCATAAACAATACACTGGGTAGTAATGAAATTCATATAAAATCCGAATAACGCGGTACAAGGTGACATGTACCAACGTAAAAATGTGACAAAGTCAATATGTATAATAACAAATGTCCTTTCAAAGTATCTTATTAGTTTGTTTAACTAGTTTTATAAAATAGAGATTTTAGCCTTTGAATTTAATTAAAGATGCGTCAGTTAAATTTGTCAACAACTGCAACTGAAGTTGGTAAGCTGGAGGGCTCAAACGATATCGTGTCTCTTCATATAGGTCTTTGGTTTCAAGTTTTAGTTACACTTTTACACTGTGTTTTAAAGAAAATGTTTATCACATTTTCTCTCATTACAATCAATTTGTATTGTTGCAGAAAACGGTTAGAGTCAGCTGATGAAGCGGGGATGCGATGTGTGGATATTTTTACACATTATAAAGACTGTGTCATGGCTTATTTCTTAAGGGCAATGTCCAAGTGGTAATTTTCCTTTGATGACAATTGCAAGGATTCCGATCGCTGCTGCAAACACTCAGACAAGATTTTTGAAGTTACCAATTGGGCTTAAATTACAGGCAAAAATGTACATACGCTTAATTAAACGATTTGCTTTGCGCGTCTATTTCATCGAATTAACGTCTTTTTACTAAGCCTTTGTGTCATGATGTGCGCCATATGTTTATATCTTAATTTAATTAGGTGTATGACAAATAGTATAAGCACATTTTCGGTGACTGATTTAGCTTTGTTTTGCCAAAAAAATGTTTAACTTAAAATCACTGAACAGTTTTCATTTATGTTTCATGTATACCATATTGACATTGTGACTAATGTGTTTATGACTGACCGTTCCAAGGCGGTAACTGGTGTTGTTGTTTTTTGTGTGTTATTTCTCTTCTATTTGTTTTTGTCACTTATACATTTACCCTGTTTGCCCTGTTTAGATGTAGATTTAGATTTAAAGAACTGAACTAATTCTCATAGGACTGTTTCTTGTTTACCTATGAAATAAAGCAAATAAAATGACAATAACTGCAAAAAGATGGCACATGGAAAAACACGTTTTTTGTGAAAACGAAGGAACGTAATGGTTATTTTCTGATTGCAAACATCGACCTATACATGTAAGGCCTACAGCCGCAGGGAAGCGTTCTTCCGCTTTTGTGTAGTCGGGAGGTTATTTCAAACACGCAATATGTAATTTATGTTGCCGATTTGACGGTGAACTAAGACATGTATGATGCCCATTTACCATATAAAAATTGTGGGTAACTGTTTAGTTTGCGGCAAATGTTGGACAAGAGGGATGATCGTCCATGATCACTCGGGCAGTCGGTAATTATTATTTTATGTATTACACTGTCTTTTTAGAAAGAAAATTAGTTTGTATGTATTAAATTCTTATATGAAATTGACATTTTCATTTTGTTACTAAAATTATAATTATCTTACAGATAATAAATAACAATTGTCGGTTTTGTTTGTGGTAACCTTACTGTAAGCTAACACAAGTTGAGTAAGCTATAAACAAAGAACACCGGTGTTGTCGGATGATAGGATAATATTTTGGAGGTTATAAAAAGTGCAAGACAAGTTATATTAGTACATGTTTTGTAAATAAACATAACCATTGCGTAAAAATGATGCAGTGATATTGGCGATAAACTAACTAAACATATTTACAGCAAGACAAAATGTATAAATGGCTTAACCATGTCTTTAATATGAATGAGATGTGTTATACTGTACTTTAAACAACATCTTTATCTTTGATTAAGTAAAGAACAACTGCAGTATCATCTGTATGTTTTTGCTAAATCATAACAATTTGTTTTGTTTTTTAAATATATCATTGACCGATTATAGTGAAAGGCAAAACACACAGTCTCTCAGCATTTAGATAATTTACATTAATAATTCATTATGGAGACCATGATCTAACATTATCATTTTGTAAAAAAGGACAATCAAACATATCACACAATCACACATTTAAATAACACTACATTGTCACCATATTCTGATGATAATTTTGATCAAGGAATATGACATTTAGTAAGGTAATTAGTACTTAAAGTATATCGTAACGTAAGAGCATTTATTATTTTAATCGTAATATTTACTACATCGGGTTGATGTTCATGAAAAATGAATCTTATTATTGATCAATCATAAATAAAAACAGACAATTGACAAACATGTCAGACTAGTTTCTCTATAAGCCCTCCATTTGTATCTTATGATTTCTTACTATAAAGCCAATGAATGTATTGTTTGTTACTGTCTTTATGACTGATGCGTGCTCATCATGGCGTACATTACAACTTGAGCAATTCTGAATAAGTGCAATTCTGTATGAATAATATATAAGTTAAAAGGAGCTGAGTACAAACACAATCTATTATTATATGAATCCATAGTGGAGAAACTTCTTTCAACAGATTGAGAAAAAATAATTGTCATTGCGTAATGGATTCATGAGAAAAAACATATGTCTTTGTCAGACATTAGATCTCTTTTGAAAACCTAATAGTCCGGCAGCTGGATATGGTTACCGCGCACCCGCCCCAAGACCTTTTCATTGGAACCGAAATGTTCGTTAGGGTGTCAGGAAACAGAATCGCCAATGTACTAAAAAATAAACTCATTTGGGTCATAGGACTAATGGTTTCCATGGCAACCATCATGAAATTTTGATAGGAGGGTATGTTTAGAAAAACGCTTCTAACAAAAACGGTGATAGAAGTATACAACTGGTACGCATTTAAAGATTATTGAATGGTTATTATGATCATGTGTCAATTATGCAAATTAGCACTTAATATGATTTTTTTTAATGAGAATATAAAAAAAAATTTTTTTGAAAAGAAACATGTTTTTTTTTTCATTTAAAAGCAACATTCAACAAATCCAACAGTTTCTAAAGTTACATACATACCACTACCTTTCTAACACATTGGTCTAAGTTTCATATGATTTAGATCATTTCATGATTTTTATTATTGTTTTATTCATTTTCTTTCAAATTTGCTTATTCAATCTTAATGCATAGTTTGGCTAGACGTTTGCTTATAACTAAACATAACTTTGAAGAACAACCTTTGTACCATTTCTTAAGTGGGGGCTATTACTAAACGTAGAATTGAAATAATTAATTATGCAAAATGGCCAACATGAATATTTATATATCTTAATGATTATATAAAAAGTATACTTTAATTTTGAAAAGTTTTTTAGAATATTTTTTATTTAAAAGCAATTTTCAAGATAACTTTACAGTTAGCAACAATAACACATGTTTGTTTGAGTTAAATACGATTGAGTTCGTTTTGTGTTTTCTTTTTTTAAAATTATTTTTGTCCATTTGCTCATTCAATCTAAATGTCTGTTCTGGTCAGAAGTCTGCTTATAACCATACCGTTGAAGAATAAATTTTATATCGTTCCATAAGTGGTGGCTATCGCTAAACTTAAAATGATTAAGATTTAAAATGATAAATTATGCAAATTATGCAACAATAATATTCACAAATATTAATGAATCTACCTATAGATTGACAAGTTAATTTGAACTTTGTCATGAAAATCCATATGTACTGTACTCTACTGTTTTAAAAGTTTAGTAGGCAACCCTTTTAGTCTGATACGTGTTTGTTTGAAGTTCGCATGAATTACATTTTTTAATTTTGCATGATTCTTTTCTTTAAAATTAATTGGTCTGCATTTTCCTCATCAATATTTTAACACACGAATATGTTATAAGCCTGCTTATACATGTAACTATTCATAACATGGAGAAAAAACAGTTACTGACAAGGCCTTTGATTACGGCTGAGATTTAAAATATGCAAATTAGTTTTCATGAATATTCAAAACCCTAAATTGTTCGAAGCTCCAGCAACGCTTCTGAGATTCGAACGGATCCTAGCGATGAATAAACATCGAGATCGAGTAATCCAGTAGTTTTATCAAGTCTTAGGTTTAGGACGCGGAGTGAGGAGCTGGCTCTGGGGTATTCTTGCAGCTGCTGAAAGGTCCAAAGGCCAGGGCGCACCAAGGTTCTCTCCTTGATTGAGGTTACATACTCGGTATTCATAATATTGTACCAGTCAATCGTGTACGTGTTCGACCGATCTTCAAACTCCCGTCCCTGTTGTCGCTGGGCTGTTAAAGATAGGTCGGGCCTTTAGTGATTCGTTTGAAACATATACACACGGTAGACAATCTTCATGGAGGCCTTTGCCTTCAATAGCGGCGTAAAGTATAAGACCGGGGATATCCGCGGAACCTCAACGCCAGAAACTTATCTATCTTAAAGATCACGACAAGCCCCAACCAGTCCTTCTCTGCCAGCCTGTCCGAAATCTGGCAACACTACCGACTGCCCAAGATCATAACAGAGGCAGAGACCACGGTTCAAGATTGGACTAATATTCCGATGAAGTTCTTGCAGAACCAGCTGAACTTCGCCGTGTAGTGCGCAATGGCGGGCTGCGGTGTCTCATTCAATGACCACCTGCAAAGACCAGTGGGGCCTGCCACCCCTTCATTCAGTATGTCTATCTCTTCAATGTCTACAACACCACCCGTCGCATTCTAACGACAATGAAATGCGCCCCCTACCCCAGGATACGTCCTGGCATCTCGTGAACGACAGGAGAGCGTATGAACGGCTTTATCAGGAATTCGGGGTCAACCGCCTCCCCCACCATAAAAAAGAAAGACTGGCGCCAAAAAGAGGTCCACAACAGCAGCGGCATGGGGGACATACATTCCAGAGAGCACATTGTGTGGACCAAGAAAGACTTCCGACACGACTGCGATTAACTCTCCGGTCGCTATCACCCGTTACCAAAGCGTTCTGCGGTACGCCGGGTGTGAACTCAGCGTGGTCCTCGGAACAGGATTGAACGTGGCTCCGAGTGACATGCTCCTAAACAAAAATCTAGGCATCGCGGGCTACAACAACAAAATAATAATCATGTCCTCCACTTCGGACAGGGTGGAGGCTGCTCTGTCGAAATCTGCCACTTTGATGCTTCTGCCAGCACTAGCGCGCATCACTTCGTCTAGTTCTTTATCTGTCCGCTCTATTTTGGCGACATTTTGGGCTGATAGAGCAGGAGTCCTTTTGTGGAGCACCAAGTCCGAGAAACCGAGTTCATGTCATACAAGGGCTTGGCCGCCTCCCCTTGTTGCTATAGTGGATAATGCTTTCGTGGCGATCGTATAGTTTTAGATTATTAAGTACTTCGCTTGTGAGAAAAAACACAACCAGCTTCGACCTTTACTATTTAATGACTAGTGACGTTATAATAACAACATACATAAAAAATGACGTAACGAAAACGTACACAATCGCGGCGACGTCGTACGACGTCGCGCCAAATAATTGTTCACGACATACTGGGGGCCGCAAAATGATAAAACACAGTTTCACTTTAATAAATAGATTAAACAAATACAATGATGAAATAGTTTTATATTTGTTTAAATATTTTTAAACAAAATCACTTGTAATGCATTTTAAAAGTCTTTAATGTTCATTAGCACTGATTACTTCAAGCGGATAAAGTTTGGCTATTGGTCTCATGGTAAACAGTCCGTTACTGGTTCGCACCTTGGCAGCGCGAACACCACCGTCTCTTCCGGTAACGACATCGACGACCACGGCAAGTTTCCAGCGACATCTAGGGCCCTCGTCGTGAATCTGCACGACGTCTCCGATGTTGATCGTCTGCGTGTTGGAGCCTGACGCTCGATGTTGCTCGCGCAGTGACGTCAGGTATTCGGTCCTCTAGCGTTGGTAGAACTGCTGCACGAGTTGCTCATGTCGCCTAGCCATACGATTCAATGTCGCATGATCGGCAGCTGCGACAGTTCTCCCGGCCTCGTCTGTGATGTCATCATGTGGAAGCGTCGTTATTCTGCGACCGTATAGCAGCTGCGAAGGTGTGATTGGCGCGGGGTCGCTCAAGTCTGAAGATGCATACGTCAGTGGATGGTCGTTGAGTACAGCCTCGATTTCTGTGACAATGGTTTGCAGTGACTCTAAAGTGACGTATGAGCGGCCAAGTACTTTCTTCAGGGCGACCTTCGTCATACCAACAAGTCTCTCCCACCAACCTCCGTACCACGGAGCACGTTGAGGGATAAAACGCCACTCTATTCCCAATCCGCTCAGAGTTTCCTGGACAGCTGTTGATCCATGAGCGCCTTCATGTGGTTCGATGCTGCTATAAACGTGGAAGCGTTGTCCGAAATCATTAGTTTCGGCAGAGACTTCCGGTTGACAAATCTTCTAAATGCTTGAAGAAACGACTCTTTAGTGAGGTCCGTGACGACTTCGAGATGTACGGCGCGAGTTGATGCACAAGTGAAGAGACAAATGTATGCTTTCGTCTCACTTCCGTTGCTCTGCTTGACGTAAAGAGCCCCGCTGAAATCTACACCTGTCACAGTGAAGGGCGGGGTGTCTTCTACTCGTATCTTCGGTAATGCTGGCGGGTCTGGAACTCTGTAGGGTTTTCCAACGACTCGGCGGCAAGTGACGCACTTCCGGATGACGGCCTGCACGCATTGTCTAATGGCGGGTATCCAGTATTTCTGCCGTATGTGAGTCACAGTCGCGTTGACACCAGAGTGTAGATGTATTCTATGCGCATCTTGCACAATCAAGCGGGTGAGGTGATGTTTTTTCGGTAGTAGTATCGGGAATTTCGTCATCTCAGATACGGGAGCGTTGTTAATTCTACCGCCACATCGAATAATCTTGTCGCTGTCGATAAGCAAACGAAGTTGTTTCACCAACGGTTTGCGGCTGATCCTTGTATTCAAAATTGTTATTTCGTCACTGTATTCTGTGGCTTGGCAATGTTGTAGCAGTAATCGCTCTGAGCTTCGAAGTTCCCTTGAAGTTATTGTGCCGACACTTCGTTCTTCGCGTGAAAGTTTGCAGTTTTGTACGAAACGTTGCACCAGAGCTGTCACACGCAACAATTTTCTGTATGAACTGTGGTTTGACACGTTCATGACGTTTTGGATATTATGTCGGTCTCAATAGTCGTCTGTAGCGCGTGTGCCGACATCTCTTCACCTCTAGCGCGGTCTTCTAAAATAGTGTGTACTAGCAGTGGGTCCGTCTCCCAAATAGGCCAGCGTCTTGTGTCTGTGATCCACGTGGGTCCTGTCTGCCAAATACTGCTCTTCATGAAGAAGTCAGCTGATACACCGCGCGTCAACAGGTCTGCAGGGTGGTCATGTGTTGGACAGTACTTCCAGCTATGTGACTTTGTCAACGCGTTAATCTCAGACACTCTGTTGGAGACGAATTTCTTCAGTTTCTTCGTTGTAGATATCCAATGAAGAACGATCTGGCTGTCCGACCAAAACGTTACATGGATCGTCTCAAGTGATGACATCAGGTTGGCGGCTAGTCTCGCTCCGATCAATGCAGCCATCAGCTCTAACTGGGGAAGTGTAAGCAGTTTAAGAGGAGCAACTCTACTTTTCGCTATAACCAGCCTTGATTCTTTCGTGTTGCAGATGTATGCCGCTGCACAATACGCCTTAACGCTTGCGTCTACGAATACGTGTAGCTCCGGCAAAGCGTCACTTCCGGTTACGTCATCAGTGCGTAAAAGTTGCCGTTGAAGCGACGTCTCCTGCACGACAGTGTTCAGATCGGTAGCGATATCCGACCATGTTGAATGGATATCGGACGGAAGTAGTGTGTCCCAGTCATACTTCTGTTTCCACATGTCTTGTAGAAGTAGTTTTGCTCTCACTGTAACTGGACACAACAGACCAAGGGGGTCGTAAATCTGTGATGAAAACTTAAGCACCGTTCTCTTCGTAACTTCTGTCAGAATTGGTATCTGTCTGTAGGCGAAGTTGATGACGTCTGAATCTGGATTCCATCTCAGTCCGAGCACCTTGATGACGTCATCGGCGTCCAAAACATTCTCGTGTTTCGCCGCTGTTTTCAGACTTGCACTGTTTGATGTCCATGCCCTCAAATTCATTCCAGCGTTGGATATCAGCTGTCTTGCTTCTGTGAAGTATCGCAACAACTCTTGTTCAGATTTGAAGCTTGAAATGACGTTGTCCACGTATAAGTCGCGTTCAATGACGGTTGCAGCGTTCACATGCTTATTCTGTCTAAGATGTTTCAGCAGTGTTGCGTTCAGAATAAACGGAGAGCAGGTTGCGCCCAACAACACTACCTTGAACCTGTATGTCACAAGTCGACTGTCTGGATCTGATGGGTCTTCTAGCCAGAAAAATCTCGTCATGTCACGGTCTTTCTCGTGTAGTCCGACGTGTAGAAAAGCCTTTTCTATGTCGGTGGTAACGGCGTACTGCTTCATGCGAAAACGAACAAGTATCGACGTTAGTTCGTTCAATTCGGGCGGTGTCGACTCGAGACAGTCGTTTAAGCTCGGTGAGTCACGTGACTGACGACAACCGCAGACGTAGACGATGCGTATGGGTGTTGTAGAAGACTCTTTCTTTACTGGGTGGTGGGGAATGTAGTGTACTTCCTCTGCAGATTCTTGTTCAGGGGTTACTCTCTCGACGAAGCCACGTCTTTCCTGTTCTGCAATAATATCACCGTATGTTTTCAGTACTTCCGGTTCGTTGCGAAGTCTCTGAATCATGCCTACTGTTCTCTTCATAGTGATGTTGTAGTTAGATGGTACAACAGGGTGGTCTTGTTTCCATGGTAGTTTGGCTACATACTTCCCGTTTTCGTATTCGATGGACGTCTCCTGGTACTCTTCGAGGTACTCGGCGGACTTCCGGTCAGGCACACAGGGTGAAATACTAATACTTTCCAGCTTCCAAAAACGTTCCAATATGCTGTCATCAGGGGCACGGGACGCAATCACGTTCAAAATGTGCTTGTCCGTCGGTGTTTGTGACGTGGACGGCATTGGACCTGACAGCAAGTATCCTATCTTCGACTTCACGGCAGTCGGTCCATCCCCACGAACAACACGCTCTTCTACGACGTCCCAGTAATGATCTGCTCCGACAAGAAGTGAAATATGGAATGTGTTGCCTGAGACGGGATGCGCTAGCTTCAACCCTCGTAGATGTGGAAGTGCAACTGCCGATCTGAGAGAAGCGCAACTGATGGGAGCCGCGATGGTCGGGACGATGAGAACACTGACTGGTATCTTCTGTCTTTTCTCTGTCACAATATACACAGTGCTGCGTTCCATGTGCTGTAGTTTTCCACTGGTATTTCCCCCGAATCCCGCGACGCTGAGAGCCTCCATTCCCTCAGACGGAAGTTGAAGTTCGTCTGCTAACTGTCTTGTTATGAAAGACCGTTGCGCGCCTTCATCGAACAATATTGCTGCATCTGTAGTGATGTGTCCCGAAGCGACAGGTGCAATGGCAGTTTTCAGTAAAACCTCAGCGTGTGGAGTTCTTGTTGAAGACAGGAAAACAGCGGCTTCCGATTCAGAATCAACTTCCGATCTTCTCTCTGGGTTCTTACAGATGGACGTGTGATGCTTCCGGTTACAGTTCTGACAGCGGCCTCGCGATTTACAGTCTGTGACTCGATGTTTTCCCAAACAATTAAAACACAGCTGTTTCTGTTTAACAATTTTTAATATTGTCACACTGTCAGAAAATTTCTTACACTCCGAACTGTAATGAGCAAGACCACAAAATGCACACACGATTGAAGGCTTCTGTGTTTTAATTTTCGCAGGCTTGTTGCTATGAGAGTACGTAATCTGCTTACCCTTCGTAGCTGTGTGATACAATGCAGTTGCATTGAGGTCGTTTACATCCGGGAACGTGTGGGGATCTCCGCTGCCGATCTCTAAGATGTTGATTTCTCTGTTAATCGCTCTTCTTAGTTCATGCAGTTGCCAGTCGTTGTTCTCGTTGATACGTGCGAGATTGCGACGTACATCTACCGGCAACTTTTCCAAAACGACTGGCACTAATAAACTCCCATACATGTCTTGATGCTGGCCTAATGACTCAAGTCCCCGAATGTAGGTTTCCATTTTGTCGTAAAATAGCCTTAAGCTAGCGACGGACGGTGTAGGTGCTGGCAGTTTTAACAAGGCTGGCATTGTTGCGTGAACAATTTTGCAATGTTGCCCGTACCTCTCACGTAGAAGCTCAACAGCGCGCGTGTAGTTCGCATTTGTGAGCGCGAATCCTTCTACTGTCATGGCGGCCGCTCCCTCTAACTGTGCTTTTAAATAGCCAAATTTCTGAACGTCTGTTAAATAACTGTTTGAATGAATTGACGATTCAGAAGAGTCCCAGAAACTTTGCCATTGCAGTAAATCGCCGTCAAATGTAGGCAGCGTAAGTTTGGGTAATTTAGTACACTGAGTAGATGATTTACTTATCTTGGGTTCTGGCTGGCTGTTGTTGTTTGATGCATTTGTGTAGATACGTTCTGCGTCTAGTGGCTGTGAAGCGGAAGCGGATGTCTGTGGCGTTGTGTCTGTGGTTTCTCTGTTCGATGTGTCAGTGCGGCGTTGTAGAAATTTCTTGTATTTTCGCAGCTTGATCTCTACGTCCACGGTGTATTCTTCTATTTCGACAATTTCTTCAGGCGTGTCCGCGGCGTCGGTGAGCGAAAGGATCTTCTCGTTGATGTTGTGAAGAATTGCGATTTTTTCTTCCACTTTTTCTATAAATGTTTCTATGTTTTCAAGATGGTCCTCTTCTTTCGCTTCTTCTAATTTATTGACAAAACTGTCAATAACTCTTCTGAAACCTAGCCGTTGGCCTAAATACTTCTCCATTGTCGTCTGCATTTTTTCTTTGGTCATGGCACCAATTTCGTGGCGATCGTATAGTTTTAGATTATTAAGTACTTCGCTTGTGAGAAAAAACACAACCAGCTTCGACCTTCACTATTTAATGACTAGTGACGTTATAATAACAACATACATAAAAAATGACGTAACGAAAACGTACACAATCGCAGCGACGTCGTACGACGTCGCGCCAAATAATTGTTCACGACAAATGCTATGTGTTTTCTATTCCGCGGCCGTTTCGATCACTTCGTAATCCTCTGTCCCACGACCAGGCATAACAAGACTTACCAGGAGTGCCCGTGGGTTTGACAGACGAGGTTTTAGTTATAGATGCATATAAACGGCTTCATGACTTGTTGCGCGCTATCTACTG
Organism: Sinonovacula constricta; assembly: GCA_007844125.1. Lineage (NCBI taxonomy): Eukaryota > Metazoa > Mollusca > Bivalvia > Cardiida > Solecurtidae > Sinonovacula > Sinonovacula constricta. The sequence continues at coordinate 58,531,661 of CM017565.1, read as the reverse complement.
CGTGTTTCAGGGTTAGCCGACGTTGTATGTCATTGATGACATGGCCGACAGCAAACAGCTCACCAAGAAAAACGACATGCTCAAGCTGACATTCAGAGGTCGCCATGCCAAGCAATCGGTATGGGTCCTGGCTCAGAGGTACAACGCCGCCCTCAAAGACCTCCGAGAGCAAACGTGTTGGGTCGCTTTCTTCCACTGCAAGGATCGGGATAGTTTCGACGAGTGCTTACGTGAAAATGACATCATCCCCGCAGCCGAACAACTCGCCAAACGAAACATGCGAAGCTGCATTTAAATAAATCGCAGCCAAGTAGCTGTGCCGTATTAACATGAAACGATTTTATATTACTGCCGCCTGCGTTGAAGGAGGACTGGCGCTCTTCTTCTTTTCATCATAATTAGACTCGGTGTTAACGTGACTATAGCAATGGAATGCGAGACATTATTGACGAGCTTCTTGCCGACGAGTCGGCGCCGCCTCCGCGGGCCATTGCACGATCTGGAGGCCACTAGCACGGCGGGGAGGAGGCTGGTGAGCCTGCAAACGTAGAATGACAAGGGCAAAGACAAAAGTTGGCCGCCCTTGTCATGGGGGATTAGTTAAGGCAGTACATAGGCAGAGCGATTTCTGCAGATCAGATCGATCGTTTCCCCGATGAGGAGATCGGCAAGCCATACGCCAGATATGAGGCTCGACTTTGGGAGTAGTATGACCAAGACTCTTGGCTCCGCTCCGCTCGAGATTTACACTATGGGTGTTGGTAAGCTTCTCCAGTTTTCGGCTGAAAGCTATACCAAAGCTATGGCATGTACGTAGCTTCTATCACGGCAATGCTAAACACTTGTAAACATTGCCAAGCATCCAAGCATGTATCTACTGAGCAAGGTGGCGGAACCTACCACTGCGAAAGAGGGGCACCAGGTTTGGAGCCCATGGAGCAGGCGCCGCCAGACCAGAAGGATGTGGCGAAGCTAGAGAAGGTGACTAGTAGCAAGTACCCTAAGAAGGTCGCTGCTGGGAGGACGGGGCAGTTGCGAGAAAAAGGAACCAACAAAAACTGAAGGCGGCGGAGGCTGAGCGCCCGGTGAACGACGGCAAGCCACCAACCCCGTCAGACGAGCACAAATCCTCGTCACCTTCAGCAACGCCTCAATGGCTGATATAACTGGAGTCGTAGTAGCCCTAGCTAGAATCTTTTGGAGGATGATGGGCTCCGCTGCACTCACACCACCTCATTAAACTGTCTGCTAATTGAAAATGAGTGCCCGCGATTCTTATAGACGTGACCTCCATCGCATGGACTAACTGCGTTAACCTATTGTCTACCCAATCAACTCCAGACGGAAAGGAAGAAGTCAATTCGATCTACCGCGGCGTCGTGGTAGCGGGACTCGCAATCGGCTATGCCCGCCTAGGCAAGGCAGCACTCAGAGGGGCGTACCTAAAACTCGAATTTACCCCACGGGACGTTGGCATGACCATAGTGGGCGTCACAGCCCGCCCGCCACCAGAGATCTCCTAATCAAGCAAGGGCTATTCCCCGCTGACATATTGAAGTAGAGCGCTTATGTATAATACTATGGCCGGCATTGCACTGGAAGCAATGATTCCTTTAGCTTAGGACTCCGACATCGAAGAAGAACGTCGACGTCATGACCTCGCTGTAGATCAGCTTCAGGCAGCTCATGCCACATGGGCTCAACAACGGCCCCAGCGCATCGATTTCATTCACGACGAGCTTCGCCGGCAAGGCCACGCCGTCCAAGCCTTCCAGGATGTAGAAGCTGCTATGCAGGAGTATGTTCTGGTCACACCGGTGGCAAACAAAAAGTTTGATCCCATTTGGCCAGAACCCCAGCTGATCTACTTCTAGCATCCGTCCGACGACCAGCAAGGTAGAGATTGGATCTATCGTATTAGCGCTCGGAGCGGCCGGGCTCACTGGTAATAACATAGAAAAGCAGATTAATTAATAATGACACAAAATTTGAAAAGACACAGGACCAAGGTATTCACAAGCACGCCAAATGTAAAAGTGAGAACAAATCTGTGACGAGTAATTGTAAACAATAAGAGAAAACCCGACAGTTACTGCCCTGGAACGGTCAGTCGGCATTATAGACCGACTGGGGTGCTTAAACCGGTTTTACAGAGCTCTAACCTCGCACTTCCTGATGGGTTTCTCAAATGCAAATGATGAAAAGAAAACCATCAGGAAGTGCGAGGTTCGAGCTCTGTAAAACCGGTTCAAGACACCCTAACGAACATTTTGGTACTCTTGAAATGCCTACTTATTACACGGTGTCATTCTGATGAAAAATTGTGATCATGGCTCAATACATATTTTTGTTTTCAGGCTTTTAAAAAGAGCCAAAATAGGGTCTGTAACAGGATTGATTGTCTTTATGATTTTCTTTGCACGTACAACATTCATGCGACGCCCAGTTCTTTAGAAGTTCGCAAATCTGCTTATCAACCGTTACCATGGTGATATGTTCATTTTGATAAGAACAATATTTTTTCACGATGACGTCCTGGACACCAGTTGGTTACTTTTAATCATACCCCGTAATTGCATTTTCAGGTTTTCGAAAATGGGGCTTGTCTCAGGATTGCTAGTTGTTATCATTGCTGTGCACATGCAACAGCCATGCAATGCCCAGCTCTTTAGAACACCGCGAATCTGCTTATCAACCGTTACCACAGTGAACCGTTGCCATGGACCGCTCAGTGATGTCTTTTTCAAGAATGGTCTTACAAGCCGTTGTTCCAGTATTGAAATTTCTCCAGGGAAGTATGCACTTGTATATGACTGTGATACAACAAGATTCCCTGTGTTTGCTCTGAAGAATAGGTGTCAAAAGGTACAAATAAGTGATTTTCACGCCAGCCAGGTCCACAGCATGACTTGTCACGGTATGTAGGACAGAATTTTACTCTTATCATGTTTCTTTGATGCATACAATACACAATCTTAAAAGCTTATATCTGTAGATACTCATTAAATAGAACATATCCTGACCAGACATCTTGATGACATGAATTAACATTATCTTCTTAAGACTTGTCAATATGTGCTTAACAGCCTTAACTGGTGCACCATAAAGATCCTCCATTATCGAGTGATCTTTCAGTGTAGCTTGGATTGTCGTATTTTGTTTATTTTTGACCTAATTTTGTTATTGTTATGTATTTCTTTTATCTCTATCCCTAAATCATCGCCAAAAGAAATGTACATATAACCATTTGATTTGAAATAACAGCTGATGATTTTATTTTTCAAAGTGACATGTTTGATTACAAGAAAAGCTAAGCTGACCTTATTTCTTAAAATAAGACAACTTTAGTTAGTAATGGATAAATGACTTTGATAGTCACTGCATGTATCTTAATATGCGTCATAATATGTATCACTTTATGCATTACTCATGTAAAACTTCATGCATAGCTCAACTGTATGCATCAAATCACTACACTTTACGCATAAATTAATACAGTTTCTATTCAGTATTCATGCATCATATAATGCATTACTCACGCCCCAAAAAGCCGAAACTTAAAATTCAAAGATCGTTGGTAGTTATATTTATTTCCAGGGCCAAGCACTATTCCTAATATTTCAAACTCAGATAAAATGACCATCGAACATCACGCAAATGCACTACTGTTCGATTTAATTAGCAAATAATACAATTTCTTTATGCATTGAGCTACTATTTCAGGATATTCTGTGGGTTATAGCTAACTTGTCTGTATTTCATAGGTTATATGAATATATAAACAATCGGACTTAAATCCAGGACCTCTGATGAATGTCCGTAACATATGAAACACTTCAATGCATATTAAATCTTAGTCAATCTTGTTGGTTCTCGTTCCAAGATGTTAGTTTGTTCTACTTTCCTGAAGATGTTAACTTCCAGAGTAACAATAATAATATTTATCATATGATAGCGTTAAGTCATAAATTATACACATTCTAAAATAATTAAAACAAAATTGTAAGACACATTCCATGAATTATATACTTATATACCAATTCATTCATTGCTCAGGCCTAACTTTATACATTTCACAGTCACAATAACACTCATTTACTCATGCATAAATTATGCATCACTTGATTAATCACTTCATGCTGACTTTGTGCATCACTTCAGAGCCGACGGGAGACGGATGTACCAATGGCGGTACCTGCAAACAGGCCAGCAACCATACATATTCATGCGAGTGTCCTCCAGGATTTTCAGGCCAACATTGTGAAATCAGTAACTACGATCGATCCTTTTGTTTGTTATTATAACACAGAAAACCCTTCATTTATTCAGTATATAAGACTACTCTGAATATTCAATAATTTTTTACATATTTAAATATGAACCGAGTGCTGTAATAATAATTTGGATAAATTGTTCATAAAAGTAAAGTATTAAACAAAGATCTGAACGTATTTTAGCTCGTAACCGCTACCATGCATGTCTTAGCCAGGAATAGTATGTCTGAGAATTTCCCAGCATAATGTAAGTTATATCTTTCTTGAAATTGCTTAACTATTTTAACTTAATATCTGGTATAGATTTTCACTCTGCAGTCGTTCTAACAACGGCTGAAGACACTTTATTATGTCTGATATATTCATTTTACCCCATTTATAAGTACCAAAGTTTTTCTATTGAGACAATGCAATAGAAAAACTATTATTTGTATAAATGTGAAATAGCTATTTGGTAAATGAACATTGTTTGTCAAATAAAAGGTATGTGTCATTTTACTTTGAAGCAATCCGTTTAAAAATGCACATCAAATAATAACCATTAGAATAATTTTCTTTGTTCCATAAAGTAAATATCGAAGCAGTTACACGTCTTTTCACGTTTACAAGTCATGTTAGCTAAGAAATTGGGAGACGACGTTTGGTTTCGTTTCCTCAATTGCTGATCATACGTTTACTCAAAGCGATTTTTTGCGAACTTTAACGTGGCATATTCCAACTGGGCTATATATTTAGGTATGAAAATGCCCGCCGAATTTACAATGTCTAAGGAAAATGCTCATCAGTTCTCTTCCAAATTTCATGCGGTGTGAAACATGGTCATCCGGTAATCTTTTCATAATCACAATCCACAATAGCTTTTCCTGTTAAATAGCCGTCATATATCATGGTGAAACTTTTAATATCTTACGTGACGTTTAATCGTCTCAAAACTGTATAAATGTCATTATTTCACAACCCACCTATTTGCAAGTGAAGGATAGATAAAAAATATCGCCTATCACGATTAAAGACAATGTGCTCTTGTGTCAAAGATAATATCTGTATACTGTTGATTTCACATTTTATCCCATGGACTGACATATTTAATATTTTTGCTCCTAATTCAACCTCTTCAGACGACGTCATTTTTTTTCGCTATTTGCGGTGTGACCACCTCGTTTAAGATTTTGTTTATCTTTATTCCTAACGTTTACATCGCATAAACCTGTAGCCTTTCTCCATGCAAAAGATTTCATAAGTTCCGTATGTCTAGCATGTGTATGCTTTATTTTTTATTGACAACTGAGTTATGCAATATATCAATTAATACCCTTTGTATTACCATTGCGATTTTCTGAAACTTAGTCTTTAGTTTTGATGTTATACTTAAATTTCTAAATTTGTCAGATGACACGAAAGGCCATATTAAAATGTGTTTCTTCTACAATTATGCAACAACTATAGGAGCTACAACTCTATTCCTTTTCGTATTTGCCTTACATTTTAGACATTGACGACTGTGCATCTAATCCCTGCCAGAACAATGGTAACTGTGTTGATGGTGTCAACAGGTTCTCGTGTACTTGTGTGATAGGCTACACTGGTGATATCTGTGACACAAGTGAGTATGACTTATTTATACCTACACAAAAGTCTGCATAATAAGAAGTTGCGACACAAGTGTGCATGGCTGATTTAACAGATACACAACGGTCTGCACTATAAACAAGTTTGACATAAGTATGACTGATTTAAACCCCACACACCAATCATAATTATCTTAGAGTGAGACACAAGTGATTCTTGACTGGTTTAATACAAACGCGCCAATCTGCACTGTTGAAACGCGCGACACACTTGCGTAAGAATGATCTAATACCTACAAACTAATCTCCACCATATATAAAAGTCAACACAAGTGTGCATGACTCATTTCATGCCAAAGTACAAATCTGCACTATGTATACGTGAGATACATATCAGAATGGCTGCTTTAATCTCCTACACACCGATCTGTATGACTGACACATGCGACAAAGCAATCATGACTTACTCTTTAAACAACAATATGTATGGGAATGGCTCATTTAATACCACATCACAAATATGTTGGCCTTACAGCAATAACACACGTGGTAATGTCCCATTTATTCTCCAAACCCAATATGTATTTCTGACAGCAATGATGCAAGTGGGCAAATCTCATTTTGTTCCCCACACTCCAATATATTGTTCTAACAGCAATTACACACGTGGGAATGTCTCATTTACTCGCTTAACCAATATGTAGTTCTGAAATAAATAACACAAGGGGGACTGTCTCATTTATTTTCCTAACAAATATATAGTTCTGACAGCAATAACAAAAGTGGAAATGTTTAATTTATTTCCTACGCCAATAATGTAGTTATGACAGCAATAAACACATGTGGGAAGGTCTTATTTATTCCCCACATACCAGTATGTAGTTCTGACAGCAGTAACACACGTGGGAAGGTCTTAATTATTCCTCACACACCAGTATGTAGTTCTGACAGCAATAAACACACGTGGGAAGGTCTTAATTATTCCTCACACACCAGTATGTAGTTCTGACAGCAATTACACACGTGGGAAGGTCTCATTTATTCCCCACACACCAGTATGTAGTTCTGACAGCAGTAACACACGTGGGAAGGTCTTAATTATTCCTCACACACCAGTATGTAGTTCTGACAGCAGTAACACACGTGGGACGGTCTCATTTATTCCCCACACACCAGTATGTAGTTCTGACAGCAGTAACACACGTGGGAAGGTCTTATTTATTCCCCACACACCAGTATGTAGTTCTGACAGCAGTAACACACGTGGGAAGGTCTTATTTATTCCCCACACACCAGTGTGTAGTTCTGACAGCAGTAACACACGTGGGACGGTCTTATTTATTCCCCGCACACCAGTATGTAGTTCTGACAGCAGTAACACACGTGGGAAGGTCTTATTTATTCCCCACACACCAGTATGTAGTTCTGACAGCAGTAACACACGTGGGAAGGTCTTATTTATTCCCCACACACCAGTATGTAGTTCTGACAGCAATAAACACACGTGGGAAGGTCTTATTTATTCCCCACACACCAGTATGTAGTTCTGACAGCAATAACACACGTGGGAAGGTCTCATTTATTCCTCACACACCAGTATGTAGTTCTGACAGCAGTAACACACGTGGGAAGGTCTCATTTATTCCTCACACACCAGTATGTAGTTCTGACAGCAATAACACACGTGGGAAGGTCTCATTTATTCCCCACACACCAGTATGTAGTTCTGACAGCAATAACACACGTGGGAAGGTCTCATTTATTCCCAACACACCAGTGTGTAGTTCTGACAGCAGTAACACGCGTGGAAAGGTCTTATTTATTCCCCACGCACCATTATGCATTTCTGACTGCAATAGCGCGCAAAGGGCTTATTAATTAACAAACACCAGTATATAGTTCTGACAGCAGTAACACACCTGGGAAGTTCTTATTTATTCCACACACACCATTATGCAGTTCTGACAGCAGTAACCCAACGCCAATGTATAATTCTGACAGTAATAACACACGTGGAAATGTTTAATTTTTTCCCCAAGCCAATATATAGTTCTGACATCAGTATCACAAGTAGAAATATCGAATTTTTCCCCATGCCAATATGTAGTTATGACAGCAGTAAAACAAGTTGGAATTTCTACTGTATTCCCTACGCCAATATTTAGGTCTGACAGCAATAACACACATAGGAAGGTCTTATTTATTCCCCACACACCAGTATGTAGTTCTGACAGCAATAACACAAGTGCAAATGTTATATTTATTCCCTACGCCGATATTTAGTTTTGACAGCGATAACACATCGGAAGGTCTCATATATTCCCCACACACCAGTATGTAATTCTGACAGCAATAAACACACGTGGGAAGGTCTCATTTATTCCCCACACACCAGTATGTAGTTCTGACAGCAGTAACACACGTGGAAAGGTCTTATTTATTCCTCACACACCAGTATGTAGTTCTGACAGCATTTACACACGTGGGAAGGTCTCATTTATTCCCAACACACCAGTGTGTAGTTCTGACAGCAGTAACACATGTGGGAAGGTCTCATTTATTCCCCACACACCAGTATGTAGTTCTGACAGCAGTAACACACGTGGGAAGATCTCATTTATTTCCCACACACCAGTATGTAGTTCTGACAGCAGTAACACACGTGGGAAGGTCTCATTTATTCCCCACACACCAGTATGTAGTTCTGACAGCAGTAACATACGTGGGAAGGTCTCATTTATTCCCCACACACCAGTGTGTAGTTCTGACAGCAGTAACATACGTGGGAAGGTCTCATTTATTCCCCACATACCAGTATGTAGTTCTGACAGCAGTAACACATGTGGAAAGGTCTCATGTATTCCCAACACACCAGTATGTAGTTCTGACAGCAGTAACACATGTGGGAAGGTCTCATTTATTCCCAACACACCAGTGTGTAGTTCTGACAGCAGTAACACATGTGGGAAGGTCTCATTTATTCCCCACACACCAGTATGTAGTTCTGACAGCAATAACACATGTGGGAAGGTCTCATTTATTCCCCACACACCAGTATGTAGTTCTGACAGCAATAACACATGTGGGAAGGTCTCATTTATTCCCCACACACCAGTATGTAGTTCTGACAGCAGTAACACACGTGGGAAGGTCTTATTTATTCCCCACACACCAGTATGTAGTTCTGACAGCAGTAACACACGTGGGAAGGTCTTATTTATTCCCCACACACCAGTATGTAGTTCTGACAGCAGTAACACACGTGGGAAGGTCTTATTTATTCCCCACACACCAGTATGTAGTTCTGACAGCAATTACACATGTGGGAAGGTCTTATTTATTCCTCACACACCAGTATGTAGTTCTGACAGCAATAAACACACGTGGGAAGGTCTTATTTATTCCCCACACACCAGTATGTAATTCTGACAGCAGTAACACACGTGGGAAGGTCTCATTTATTCCCCACACACCAGTATGTAGTTCTGACAGCAATAACACACGTGGGAAGGTCTCATTTATTCCCCACACACCAGTATGTAGTTCTGACAGCAATTACACACGTGGGAAGGTCTTAATTATTCCTCACACACCAGTATGTAGTTCTGACAGCAATAACACACGTGGGAAGGTCTAAATTATTCCCGACACACCAGTATGTAGTTCTGACAGCAGTAACACTCATCTGAAGGTCTAAATTATTCCCGACACACCAGTGTGTAGTTCTGACAGCAGTAACACACGGGGGAAAGTCTCATTTATTCCCCAGACTCCAATATATCGTTCTGACAGCAGTTAACACTTATGGGAAGGTCTATTTTATTCCCGACACACCAATATGTAGCTCTGACAGCAGTGACACACGTCGGAATGTCTCATTTATTCCCTTAACCAATATGTAGTTCTGACAGCACTAACACAAGGGAATTTATAAGCAACAGACAACACGGAAAATGATAACAGTGCGTTTTTACCTATGCCCACTGTGTTATAACATCGCAGCTGTTAGACTGACGTTACTACATATTTTTTCATTATACAATAATATATTGTATGGCATTCAAACATAAAACGTACCTGCCCTTGTGTAAAATACACATGCGCGTATTAAATAAATAGGCCATGTCAACAGACAATACATATTAAGGATAAAATCAGAGTTTAGAAAACTCTTATTTCCATTGCTGCCTTGAACTATGGGCATAGGGTTATGCATGGAATCATTTTAATACGCCAAAATGACAAACTTTAGCACGTTAATTATTTTACGTTAATTAGTGCACGTTAATTAGTATATCTAGTTCAAAGTGAGGTGTAAACAAATGAAAAAAACTGTCTTGCAAATATATAGAATGTATAATTGTCATGTGACATTAATAAAACCATACAAGGAACATTAAACTAATACAACGCATTGAACTGGCTACAAATAATATATTGTAAGGAAAATATGTTAAAATATCACCTTTACGAACCAAGTTTAAGCACCCCAGTCGGTCCTTTTGCAGACTCACAGTTCTAAGTTGGTATCTGCTGTTTTTCTCTTTTTGTGTGTTATGTCTCGTCTCTGTGTTTTTGTCCATTTTACATTTACCATGTTTGCCTTTGTCTAGAGGTAGTTCAGATTTAAATAAGTGTGGTATTTCTTATAGAACCTTGTCTTATTTTCCTACTTAAAATTAATTAACTTAAATAACATTGCAATTAAAAATTACAAAAGAGGCAAATTATTGCAGATATTCAGTTTTATATGCTTATAATAAGTAAAGAAAACACAATTTTGTATCTATTTCACCAGTCGTATAAGGCTTGTGTTTTCTTTCTTTGTAAGACATTGATGACTGTGTCTCCGGTTCCTGTCTAAACAATGGTCGGTGTGTGGATGGTGTTAACGGGTTCTCCTGTATCTGCATACCAGGCTACACTGGTGATAATTGCGACACGAGTGAGTATGACTAATTTTATACCGACACATCAATCTGTACTATAGGAAAGTGTGATATAAGTGAATTGACTAATTGAATATCCACGCACCATTCTGCAATGTAGAAGAGTGTGTTTAAGTAAATTGACTAATTTAACCTACACATCAATCTTGACTATAGTAAAGTGTAATATAATTGAATTAACTAATTTAATACCTTCACATCAATCTAAACTAAAGACAATGTGTGACATAAAGGAATTGTCTAATTTAATACCTGCACAGGCTCTGTAAACACTATCGAAGATTTTGTGTGCATATTATTACCACGGTATTAAAACAGTGTACGCTTTGTGTAAATTACAGACTGACTTTCATACCACATAAATCTTCTGACAATTCTTGTAGATGTTTATCTTAAAAGTAAAGACTTTCAAGTAATGCCGCTTCCCACAGTTGTGGTTTAATATAAAGCTAAGCATGCATTTGCCAATTTTGTAGTACTTTTGACATAGCCTTAGAAATACCATGCCATTTAAAAGGCGTATATGAAAACCGCGTATTTTTGGTGCCTTGCATAATTAACCCAGCAACGTATGTGGCCTGCTTTCTGGACACATTTTTTTCTTGCTTATTTCTGTATATGACATATGAGTAAAATGGATATAAATTAGCTATTAAGAATAAATACTTAAATACATCTTCAACTATATTTGTGATGTTACTCCATTAATTCATGTATTTTTTTTGTAAATTAAAACTAATAAAACATGTGGCATATTTTTACTTCGTATAACATGTGTTGATTGGCTGAGGTAACGATTACTTTCGGTACGACATTATTAAATTCATTATGTGAAAGAACTCACATTTATATATTTATTTCAGTTCTGTTCTTTTTGTAGTTTTCACAAAGACATCCCCTCCTTTAACTATCAGTTTTATTTAAATTTACAAAAGAGATGACAAACCATAAAAATGAATAAAAATAAATATGAAAAAATCATTTCATTGTGTTTGTGGATGTTGCTGTCGTGTCGTATCGTCCTGGTTAACCGTGCAGCACACGGAGACTCTTTATACGACAGTAAAAGCAGTCCACTTTTAAATAAAGATGCCGACACTTTGACCACATGTTTCTTAAAATCAGGTAATAAAAAGCACCGAAACGTCATAAACAATATCAAGTTAAATTTAAATTTGACTTCATGTTGTCGTCGGTCTTTACACAGACAAGTTGTTTTTAAACATAGCGAAAAATAATCCCAAGATGTCAAGAATGAAATCCTAAGAAGATACAGAAGCGTGTGTCAGTACATAAAATCCATTTACCATGTTTGCCTTTGTCGAGAGGTAGTTCAGATTTAAATAAATGCGGTATTTCTTATAGAACCTTGTCTTATTTTCCTATTTAAAATTAATTAACTTAAATAACTTGCAATTAAAAAAATACAAAAGAGACAAATTATTGCAGCTATTCAGTTTTATATGCTTCTAATAAGCAAAAATATACAATTCCATGTCTATTTCACCAGTCGCCTATGAATTGTGTTTTTTCTTTGTAAGACATTGACGACTGTGTCTCCGATTCCTGTCAAAACAATGGTCGGTGTGTGGATGGTGTTAACGGGTTCTCCTGTATGTGCATGCCAGGCTACTCTGGTGATAATTGCGACACAAGTGAGTATGACTAATTTTAAACCGACACATCAATCTGTACTATAGGAAAGTGTAATATAAGTGAATTGACTAATTGAATATCCACGCACCATTCTGCAATGTAGAAGAGTGTGATTAAGTAAATTGACTAATTTAACCTACACATCAATCTTAACTAAAGTAAAATGTAATATAATTGAATTAACTAATTTAATACCTTCACATCAATCTAAACTAAAGACAATGTGTAACATAAAGGAATTGTCTAATTTAATACCTGCACAGGCTCTGTAAACACTATCGAAGATTATGTGTACATATTATTACCACGGTATTAAAACAGTGTACGCTTTGTGTAAATTACAGACTGACTTTCATACCACATAAATCTTCTGACAATTCTTGTAGATGTTTATCTTAAAAGTAAAGACTTTCAAGTAATGCCGCTTCCCACAGGTGTGGTTTAATATAAAGCTAAGCATGTATTTGCCAATTTTGTAGTACTTTTGACATAGCCTTAGAAATACCATGCCATTTAAAAGACGCATATGAAAACCACGTTTGTTTGGTGACTTGCATAATTAACCCAGCAACGTATGTGACCTGCTTTCTGGACACAATTTTTTTCTTGCTTATTTCTGTATATGACATATGAGTAAAATGGATATAAATTAGCTATTTAGAATAGATACTTAAATATATATTCAACTGTATTTGTGATGTTACTCCATTAGTTTATGTTTTTATTTTTTAAATTAAAACTAAGAACACATGTGGCATTTTTTTTTTCGTATAACAAGTGTTGATTGGCTGAGGTAACGATTACTTTCGGTACGACATTATTAAATTCACTATTTCCATTGGAGTGTTTGGCAGCTGTTATTGCTTCGGCACATTCTTTTGGGGATAAGTATTGTTACTATTGATTGCGACTATTTTTTTTGTATTTCGTCAAGTATACCCACTTATAGTATATTCAATGATATCAGTCATTAATTCCTTCAAATGTCCACTGAATGAAAGTGGACAGGACTCTATACATTGACGTTAGCATTAAAATAGCTCTCGTTCTCTTATACCCATATTTCGAGGCTGAATGATTTGTCGCTTTCTGATTTTGTGAAAATTACTGGTTAAGAACGGTCTGTTTGTTTAAGCATGGTCTTGTCCATATAACTCACTCGTCATTTATCAGTTGAATTTCTTATTATATACAGGAATAGCCATGTTTATATTTAGTTGTTCGTACATGTGAAAGAACTCACATTTACAATTTTATTTCAGTTCTGTCCTTTTTGTAGTTTTCACAAAGACATCCCCTCCTTTAACTGTCAGATTTATTTAAATTTACAAAAGTGATGGTAAACCATAAAAATGAATAAAAGATAAATATGAAACAATCATTTCATTGTGTTTGTGGATGTTGCTGTCGTGTCTTATCGTTTTGGTTAACACGTGCAGCACACGGAGGCTCTTTATACGACAGTAACGAGTACCTATTGCAGTCCACTTTTAAATAAAGTTGCCGACACTGTGACCACAAGTTTCTTAAAATTAAGTAATAAAATCACCGAAACGTCATAAACAATATCAAGTTAAATTTAAATTTGTCCTTATGTTGTCGTCGGTCTTTACACAGACAAGTTGTTTTTAAACATAGCGAAAAATAATCCCAAGATGTCAAGAATGAAATCCTAAGAAGATACAGAAGCGTGTGTCAGTATATAAAATCCATTTACCATGTTTGCCTTTGTCGAGAGGTAGTTCAGATTTAAATAAGTGCGGTATTTCTTATAAAATCTTGTCTTATTTTTCCTATTTAAAATTAATTAACTTAAATAACTTGCAATTAAAAAAATACAAAAGAGACAAATAATTGCAGCTATTCAGTTTTATATGCTTATAATAAGCAAAAATATACAATTCCATGTCTATTTCACCAGTCGCCTATGAATTGTGTTTTTTCTTTGTAAGACATTGATGACTGTGTCTCCGGTTCCTGTCTAAACAATGGTCGGTGTGTGGATGGTGTTAACGGGTTCTCCTGTATGTGCATGCCAGGCTACTCTGGTGATAATTGCGACACAAGTGAGTATGACTAATTTTAAACCGACACATAAATCTGTACTATAGGAAAGTGTGATATAAGTGAATTGACTAATTGAATATCCGCGCACCATTCTGCAATGTAGAAGAGTGTGATTAAGTAAATTGACTAATTTAACCTACACATCAATCTTAACTAAAGTAAAGTGTAATATAATTGAATTAACTAATTTAATACCTTCACATCAATCTAAACTAAAGACAATGTGTGACATAAAGGAATTGTCTAATTTAATACCTGCACAGGCTCTGTAAACACTATCGAAGATTATGTGTACATATTATTACCACGGTATTAAAACAGTGTACGCTTTGTGTAAATTACAGACTGACTTTCATACCACATAAATCTTCTGACAATTCTTGTAGATGTTTATCTTAAAAGTAAAGACTTTCAAGTAATGCCGCTTCCCACAGTTGTGGTTTAATATAAAGCTAAGCATGTATTTGCCAATTTTGTAGTACTTTTGACATAGCCTTAGAAATACCATGCCATTTAAAAGACGTATATGAAAACCACGTTTGTTTGGTGACTTGCATAATTAACCCAGCAACGTATGTGACCTGCTTTCTGGACACAATTTATTTCTTGCTTATTTCTGTATATGACATATGAGTAAAATGGATATAAATTAGCTATTTAGAATAGATACTTAAATATATCTTCAACTGTATTTGTGATGTTACTCCATTAATTTATGTTTTTATTTTTTAAATTAAAACTAAGAACACATGTGGCATTTTTTTTTATTTCGTATAACAAGTGTTGATTGGCTGAGGTAACGATTACTTTCGGTACGACATTATTAAATTCACTATGGAATGGAAGGAAGCGGGAAGTAAAGATGTTAGTGGCAAGATCAATGTCTATTGAACTTGCAAAGGACAGTCGCCAGGCCGTTCGTGTCCCTGTTAATCTAAGTAGTAAGTAGTATAAAACAAACAGGACCAAACGTGTTTGATATAAACTTTTGCTGGTAGCTCATTGCAACAGATTTAAAATGTTTTGTGAAAAATGAACATCTGTTTTTTCGATGAAGCGGGTTTTTCAGCATGACTATAGTCATGAAAAGGATGTCATCGATTTCGCTTGAACAAATATATTTTAAACATAAACAAACACCATTATACATAGCCGAGAAAACACTAGTCAGTGGTCTGTTTAATCGCCTACGAGAAGATATTCCCCCTCGCCTATCTTCAATTTGGCTCCTTTATATTTGCTATTCC
This sequence comes from Sinonovacula constricta, assembly GCA_007844125.1. Classification (NCBI taxonomy): domain Eukaryota; kingdom Metazoa; phylum Mollusca; class Bivalvia; order Cardiida; family Solecurtidae; genus Sinonovacula; species Sinonovacula constricta. Next base: position 58,515,900 of record CM017565.1, on the reverse strand, counting down.
TGGGTAATTTAGGTTCAGCCCAGTGACCAACATAAGACTTAGCTTATATGTTTAACTGGTTTTGGAAATGCCTATGGGGTGACGTCTCTGACGTCACAGCTTTTAACAAGCGATCGTATTTTTTAACTAAAATATTATTCTATTTCAGCTGTTACAGCACATTTTTACATTTATACTGAAGTGTTCTTTTTCCTTTGCTGTGTATTCTAAAGAAATACTACATAAACAAAATTAAACGTAGCAACTATGAAAAAGTAACAAGAACAAGTAAACGCATGTAGATTGTCAAATTCTTTTATTTCTTATAACAAGACTGCACGAGTTGATGGTTAGATAATAAGTGGTTTGTTTTGTTTAGATTTGGACATAAAGTACTAATTATTAAACATATTTACTCGAACACTTTGATAGACATGTGTGTGATATTTGCTCGGTATTTTAAGGTGGTGCCCAACAGTTTGGACCTTTTTTTCTCTCAAAGAACCAGATAAATAATTGTTGCCTGCAAATTGCCGATTATTGATGTCCTACTTCTATGTGAAAAGAAAGGCATTACACAAGACTCGTCATTACAAATAGGTATTTCCTATCTAGGTCACGCTGCAGAGTAAGCTAAACTTGTTAAACTAAGAAAACCACGTGACCCGTAACTTTATATAAACATTAGGGTCATCCGTTTTTACGTCAATTTCTATATTTAGCAGAAATCGCAATCATGCTTATTTATAGTTTTAGAAAAAATGTGCTTGTAGAGCAATTTATTCCTCGATTTCTACTGTCTTACAATTAAGATAATATTCCCAATCGTCTTTTGTCAGACTTAGGCTTGATCTTTTTGCAAAAATTTTGCATCAATTCACTTATGCAGGTTTACGTGTATATGATGAAGACAAACTGTCGGATACCACCTTTAAGATTTGTTGAGATTAAAACTTCATGGTATTAAGGAATATTATTTTTCAGGACATATTGCTAAGAAGTAAATATGTCATATAGTTCAATGTTTTCATGCGCTCAGACGAATCTTTGTTATTTCGTCCTATTTCAGAGTCGTACCACAATTAATTGTTTGGAAAATTCCTACGACATTTGTTGATTAGGTGTTGTCCACAGATGTTGTTGTGTTGCCGTTGAAATTAAAAAAGTGTCATTTGCACTTACTAAATACTCAGTTACCAACATAAGCATTTGAAACAATTTCTTCCTTGATAGCATATGAAGTGGCGCTTAATTCTACTGTGCAAAATATGCGTAGCTTTCTGATATTCTATTTCCGTCGACTAAGATTCTCGCACCAACTTTTTTTTGTTAAATGTATTTATACAAGTGTTTCCTACCCCAGTACCGTTGCATGGAGCACGGACAGGAATTCTATGAGGAGTTTTCATTAATTATTAGTTGGTCAATAAGAAAAAGGTCCTATATAATTTCCAAAGATATTTAAATCTAATCTACCTCTAGACAAAGGCAAACATGGTAAATGTAAATGTGAAGAGACGAGACATAACACACACACAAAACAACAAAAATTAGTCAAAGTGACGACGTTCACTAGACATCAGCCCCATTTACAGTTTGTGGCTTCATTTTAATTGTTGTTTAAGAACGAGTTGAAGAAATATGTCTATACTTGTATTGTTGGTGAGAAGAGATAACGCATTCTCGTTTTGATATTTTGCTAATTTTCGTGTGAAAATCAACAATTTATAAATTTGAACACTGTTTATTTTGGATAAAGTGTTTTGTGGCTTGAGATTTGATGCTCTTTGTTGAATAAAGGGGTCTAATAGGGTATTTGTAAATATGGATACATTTTCTAATAGGACGTATTTTAAAACGTATTTTATGATGCTTTCTAGATCCAAAGTGCTTATCGAATTGTCTTCTTTTCGCCAATTCCGTTACAGCTTCTGGAGCAAATCATTTGGACACGTGTATATTTACTTACAAGCGTGTTGTCAATGATTTAATAAAGGAGGCTGGTCAATTGACGACTAATCAACGGCATCAATCCTGCTTATTTATTCTCGAGGAACCGACCGATCAGTAGCGCGATTCATTATCGAATGGTCGTGTATATATTTTCCGTCTCCGTTAAATGTATAAATTGTGATAGGTAGTTTCCAAAATGATATCAAAGAATATATTCTTAGGTATTATGTGTTTTAACAGTTAATAAATCCTTTGAAAACAATAAAAACGTGTTTACATAAGAGTCATTAGTGATAATGATTTGAATACAATGCTCGTGTTTACTAATTTACGTAACGTTGCAGTAGCAACAATAAGTCTTCACTTTTACATTTGGCGTGCATGTGAATACATTGGTCCTGTGCCTTTTCAGAGTTTGGTATATGTTGCAATGGTCATTTCTTATTCAAGATCACAACAATGTCCTGTTTGTTCATGTTTCAGAAAGTTAATTTTATTTATAGTCAACCAATTTTGTGTAGTTTTTCAAATCGAAACAATACCATATTCTTTTCTAAACACTAGTGAACATTATTTTTCAATGACGTCACCACTTTCGTCATAACTTATAGAAAATATCAGCGCTTGGACATTTTGTATTCAAATAGATCGTTTTTCTGTTCATTGCTTGAATTTGAGAAAATCGTCAGGACGTGCGAGGTTAGAGCTCTGTAAAACCGGTTTAAGCACCCCAGTCGGTCCATATTGCCGACTGACCGTTCCAATGCGGTCATAATTGCTCTTATTGTTGAATGACTAGTCACAGATTTGTTCTCACTTTTACATTTGGCGTGCATGGGAATACCTTGGTCCTGAGCCTTTTCGGAGTTTGGTATATGTTGCAATGCTCATAGGACTTTGTCATATATTCTTATTAATGTGTCTTTGCACATTACAATAACACTTTCTTAACAGACGATGATCCATGTACTAGCGTCACGTGTCAAAATGGAGGCAATTGTGTCATTAGTGGCGGTGCTGCATCTTGTAACTGCTCCCAAGACTTTGGCGGACCTCTGTGTGAAAATGGTAGGCTTTATTATGCGTGTTGTTAACATTGACTACATTGTTTTGCCTTTTGTTTGTGAAATACATCATAGACACTAATAATGTACTTTATAACGACGTCCAGCTGTTGTAGTGTAGGAAATCTCCAGACAAATGCCGGTGTAGAACCACCGGCACACCACAGGTCAACTGGCTAACCATCCATTTAAGGACATTAAGTCCTTCTACAAGAACGGGACTCGAACCCACAGGGTGTGCGGCTAAGCAGTCTGTCAACGACTCTACCACTACTTCACGGGCACGCGACGACTACATTGTAATTATCGCTGCCAAAGAATTTTCTATTTTCAGCAGCATTTATTTCTCCATCCTCCTCTTCCTTATTATCCTTCTTCTCTTCTTCCCATATTTTCCTCATACATTACCACTTACATTTCTCATAATCATCTTCCTCATAAAATTGCAACAGTGTATTTGTATTTATGATTGTTGCCTTTTTTGCACTTGTCTGTAGAATGCTGGGATAGAATGGTCGACATGATGTTATCTCCGGCGTCTTCAAAGCTGTGTCAGCTTGACGGAATATATGCTTTTGTAAGACCAGTAGAAGTTGGACTTTGTCGTACATTGTGCATCGAAAAGAGCAACTGTGAGACCATAATGTTCTCCGGCATCCTTTGTTTAACCTACCCAGCGTGTAACATAGAATTAGTACCATCCGACGGTTTTAACGTAACGGAGATCTATAAATGTAGGCCTTGAAAGATGTTTTGTTTTGTTTTTGTTTTTACGTTCAATAAAGTTTCGATTTCATGATTTGATTTTAAGATGTTTCTATGGATATACTTATTGACATATGTGTATTTGTTTATATAAGTTCAGAAAATAAGCTAAATCATATAAATAAAAAAATCACGGTAATAGATTGGTTGGATAATTCACCATATTTCTATGCTGTTTAAATAATTGCAACTTAAAGGTTGCAAAACTTAACTTTAATAATTCGATAATTTAATGCCTAAACTGATTCAAATTCCTACGGCCTAGGGCGCCTTAAATTGTTATACTGTCTCACATAAATGAACACTGTTTGCACGAACCGGCCAGAAGATTTGACAGAGCAGAACGTAATACGCTTCTTGTAACATAAACATATAACATATGACACGAATTAGTGTTGAATCATTAAAATTGAGAGCATCTGATGTAGTAAATGATGAATGGAAATATTAATGAATATATTTATGGACAGGTAAAACTAAGTCATGTTTCTAAATTTAATCTGCCCATAACTTGCACCAGCTCTTGTAGTCACGACTGCATTGGTAACGATCTCAAAACCTTTTGGAGGTATATACTAAACGTAAATAGACAAACAAGACCTTTTCCGGAGAACAATATCCCCCATTGGGCCAAGGAGACAGCGAACAAGCATTCATGTTAGGAAGTGAACTCCGTGGATTGTTTCTATGTTATATGCTGAGACATATATAAGTTGTCTTGAATTTTGGTACTTATGTATCTTACTATGCTTTTTTTGTAAACTCTACTATTTCTCAAACTGTAATTTATGTAAATACTGTTTACCATTTTTTGAGGTATCGGGACCCCATGGTTGAACGCAACCCATGATTACTGTTTTATTAAGTCAATGTTACATTTTACAACCTAACAACGGCGTAGCATAAGAACATCTCCCTATCTCGTCTCAATCCACTCTCCTCTCCCTAGCTCATCTCAATTCCTCTTCCTCTTTCGCCCAGCAGCCCTAATATATACTCTACGCTAAGTCCGCATCTCATTTGTCGCCTAGGCTAATTATTTTCTGATATCGGTATAAATACAAACTAGAAGTCATACTTTTATTGTTAATCGTGTTTTTTGACCAGCGCATTGTCCCATGATTTCTTCCTATGTTTTGACGCATGAATCATTCAAAGTCTTGTTGAGAGTATATTCTGCTGTTCGCACAAGTTTTGCCGTGCGTCACAGTATATTTCGTTTTGATTATTAATCATGCTATTCTTTGTCCTACTCTAAATTAACTTTTTGCACTTAGCTTTTGTAAACGACGCAATATCTTTAACTGAACAATTTTGATATAGCTAACCAATTATTATCCAACTGAAAACTACTAACACATCTATTATTTATTTGAAAACTAATTGATATTGTTAACGAACTAGCTGGATTTTAGAAGTTCAACAACAAAATGTCCTTCTACCAATGTGTATTCTGGTATAATGGAAGATGGGGGGGTTGATGATGGTCATAATAGTAACGATCTATAAATAGAAAAAATAACAAATGACATAACGCAAGTTAAAAAATAATTTCCTGTAGAATAAATTTTTAACTTAAAGGGTTCATGTCGGAAAATAATTTAGAAGTGACCGGTTGTGATCAGTGGTTGGAGCATAAGCCAATGAAAACGATCTACAAGGATCATGGCCCAAGAAAAGATAAAAAGTATATTACTACGGAAGTCTAGAATACGTTATTTCCCTTTGCCCATTGATTTAAATAATTCGAAAGCGCAATTTAATTAAAGAAGTCTACACTTATATTTATCATGTATCTAACATTAAAAATCAACAATTTAGATTCATATAAAATCCAGTCCTACGACAATATGGTAATATTACTTCACATTTTGTACTGGTGTTATTGGAAGATTTCAGATGTCTAGAATAATGTTTCTATGTTAAATGTTTCCATACATCTGCAATCTAGTGGTTATTTCCTATTTTAGACAATTTTTTACGTATTGTGTTCATATTTGGGTTAATGAGGATTGTGACTAGGGTCTTTAAACATCACCATATGTTGTTGTTGTTAGGAAACAATGGCCGTAATTCACATTACTGTTAAACATCACCAGCCAAGTGATACGGCGATCGACAACGCACTCTGTATATTTTATTCTTTTTGATAATGTGTTTGGTGTAGGGAAATTATGATGTTTAGCTTATTTGATATTTGGTATTTGAATTGTGTCTGGTTATCATCTCCATTGCTTAATAAATATAAGTACTTAGAATATTATAAATGTTTATTGTTTTAGGTTTTTTATTTCCTCCACTATAATTCCTAAAGAAACTTACATTTGCCTCTAAATGCCGCGGTGTTTGTATCTAACCTAATCCCTTGTTGAAACGAAATAAACTTCTTCAGTGTGGCGATGAGACATTCTTACGAAAGGTGAGCTGCTTTTTTCGGCGTCCGCGATGAAGGACTTTGTGGTGTTTTAAATGGCGAGTAGTTTTTAATACTTATAAATTAAAGTACATGCACTACCGCCGGAAAAGAACTAGACAAACGCAACCTGAATGTATTGTGTCTCGTCTTTGTGTTTTTATCACATTTACATTTACCTTGTTTGCCTTTGTCTACTGGTAGATAAAATTTAATTATCTGTAAAAATTTTGATAGGGCCTTTTCTTATTTACCTATTTAATAAAATTGTCTGCAGTATTAAATAATTTGTTTTATACAATTAGACAATATGGCATACAAATGTTCAGTATATACTGTCAATATGAATGCCATTTGTTCGATCATATTTTAAAGTAACGGTATTTAAAAGCTGTATTGTTTTCTTTTTTAATAATCATAAATCGCAGTTTTGTCTTGTTTCAAACCCATCAAAAAGCTTTTTGGTGCAAATCGCGCAAAAACAGCTCGGGGAATATTACAACAATTAGTGGTGTATATGGTTTAGATTTGGACTGACTGCACTAACTATAAAACATGTGCTCGAACACTTTGATATGACATATGTGTACTATTTATTCGGTATTTAAGCTTTGTTAAGATTTAAAATTCATTGCAATACTTTTGTATCAAAGAAAATGTTTTCGGAGACATATTGCGAAGAAATAAATAGGTCACATACTACGACTATCTTTTATTATTTGTTTGGAAACTTCGCACATAATTTGTTGAGCAGATGTTGTTGTGTTAATCTAGGAAATAAAAGAAGGTGTAATTCACACTTACAAATTTACTCAGTTAACAAATAAGCTGTTTGAACCATGTTTTTCCACAATAACAAATGAAGTGGTGCTAAATTAAATCATTTCTGGTGACTTTTATCCTCTGCATGAACTTTTTCTTTTCATTTCTTAAAACAATTGTTTCATGCCTTGTTATAGAACAGGAAACAACATTTGTAGGACCAAGATGGCGGGGTGACTTTGAATCATTCTTAGACTTTTTTAGAAATCCGATCGAGCGTTATTCAAAGAAGCATGAAAAATAATTTTCTACCCAATCAAACGTGGTTTATTTTCTTTAGGCAGATTATTTCATTAGCACGAAAAATATACACTCACCTTTTAAAAGTGGCTGTACATAACCTTATCCGTTTTAAAACAAAATAAACGCGTTGAGAAGATGAGATGGTTTTTTACGAAATATTTGTTCTCACTCACTTATCAAATTCAAATTCGGCAAAAGCTCTCCGGATATAATATTATGATTACCGGGCCGGACATCAAGAACACTAACTCCAAAATCTTTTAAAACGTAGAAAGAAATAAAGACATAGATTTTGACAGTTAAATCGTCCCATAACATTAATTTTGCATATTTAATATTGCATTTGACGAAAATAATGCCGGCTAACCTTTTTATTTAATGGTCATTTTTCAGCCATTTATAAATGTATTAAATTTTTGACGTATTTGTTCATTTTCTATTACAAAGATTAAATAGTCGCACATTGGATCTCTAATTCGCTACAAACCAGTACATGACATATTTGATACCAGAAGACTGTAACCTGCACATTAATTAAATCTCCATTAAATTTTGTTGAAAACGTTTCTTGGTTACATTATCGCACTGGCACAATTATGGCCATACTAGCGCCGTCCAGCTAACGTCTCGCAATCCCATTTCTCTGTCTTATTCCTCTAGTTATTTTTCACTTTTTTCCTGTGCTTTCTTTTTTACAAAATTAAATAGCTCTTCTCCTAAAAATCCAAACTTTTCACCAACATTGGTCATGTTAAGATAAAATTCATCCATGATTATTGCTAACTTTGTATAAACAAAACATACATGTACAAAAGTATCGAAGTTATCAGTTGTTTTATCAGTGATACTTAATTGATTAACTCCACCCGCAGTACCAAATGTCAGAATTTTAATTTCTCTTAAATTCTGGTATTAATCAAATCACAAGAACAAATGATAACTTTTAAATTTAGTTTAATACAAGTTATACAAATATACAGACAAAACAAAAAACGCATAAATAATTGAAAGTGAGATTTAATTAGGAGTGAGATTATTGCTCTCTCAAGCAAGAATTTACTTATTAAATTGTAAAAATCTTTAAACAGATAGTGAATACTTGTTTAAATACACATCTCTCTCTCTCCCCACCCTCTCTTTCCCCCTTTTCTTTCTTTCTCTCTCTCCTCTCTCTCTCTCTCTCTCTCTCTCTCTCTCTCTCTCTCTCTCTCTCTCTCTCTCTCTCTCTCTCTATATATATATATATATATATATATATATATATATATATATGGAAGTCTATATATCCACAGTCTATATCATTTAGTTGGTACACCCCTACTGTTGCAAAAACATCGTCGGACCATTGTTAGAATACTACAAAACATTGTTTAAGAGCCTAACTAAAACAAACCTTACCTATAACTTCAGATGCACAACAAACTCACTTATCATTTCACAGGCACACAGCCTAATTACACAAACTTCAATTATAATTTCACAGGCACACAGCCTAACACGAACATATTTTAATCAACACTTCATAGGCACCCAACCTAAAACAAACTTAACTAGCAATTTCACACAGGCACAAAGCCTAATTAAAACACACTTTACTTATCGTTTCCCAGGCACACAGGCTAACTAAAACAAATTTCAATTATCACTCCATAGGCTCACAGCCTAAAACAAACTTCTCTAGCAATTTCACACGGCACAACGTCTAATCGAAACAAACATCACTCTTCAATTTACTGGCACAAAGCCTAACTATTAGGACAAACACGTGATGGCAGATAGCCAATGTTTCTACTATATCAGGGAACGTAGTCGGCTGCACGCAGTATGATAACCATCTGCGCCTTTCCTCAATTGCAAGGTAAGTTACTCGGTCTTGTCATGTCCTAAAGGTCTACAGAAAAAAAGAAATTAAACTCTATTAAATACCTATGTGGTTAAATCATTATCTAAATAAACAATTGTAATCCATTACAGTTAATTCACAGCAATACACTCAATTCCAAATATAAGTAACAAACATCTAATTAAAATACTATTCACAGTGTCAATCTCCAACGAAGTGATCTCCCCCTATCAGTAAGGAGAATCTCTGCTACCACACAGAAATCCTTCCAGATCTGGAAGGATTTGATTTTTTTACTTTTAATTTTTGTTCAGTAAAATGACAATCGGAATGAATGTGTTTGTTAGAAAAACGACTAATAATGGATGAAAAAAAAATTCTAACGATAAAGAAAAAAAGAATGTATTTATCACTACAATCGTAAAAACTCGGTCATTTCCGTTCTTTCGCCGAGGGCGAAATTTCAGTGTTACACCGGTTCAATGAAAACAATCAATGGATACTGTTGAAGAAATTCACAAAGTAATAACGGAGTTTGACTCCTCCATAAAAGCGAAACCCAAACAGATCGAGTGTCTGCAGTCTCTGTTGGCAGGCAAAGACGTCATAGCTAATCTGCCTGTTGGTTACTATCGTCACGTGATTTTGTATGATGGCAGTGGTTTTAAGCCAGCGTAGCGATGTCGTAAACCCTGTGCGGAGTTTGTTCACAGCGTCTTTCCCCTTCATAATGGCCCGTATGTGATAGGTGTACCCATCGTCTAAATGAGTGTTTTTCCGCTGGGTCACGAAAAAGGGGACCTGCGTCTCGGGCGCCGCCTCTTCCCTAGTCTAGTTCCCAGCTTCTATTGTAAACATAGTAGAAGTCTGGCATTGACGAAACAATGGCCGACGCAATGATAGCTGTAAGTTCATCGGGTTCATCGGGATATTGTTCAATTTTCAATTGATATGTATATATAAAATTCTTAAAGATAAGGTTTCTTTTCGTGGAGCATTTCCGTATGTTATTTTGTTTTCAATAAGTTGAGTACTTTTCGGACAAATACGAAGATTGTGATATTTCGGATATGTAATCATAAGTTCTCTTGTAAAATGATTATAAAATAATTTTGTTTTGCATTGTGATCAATGCGAATGTGTTTTAGTTATGTTTATTGAGAAAGTATTACATTGCTATGCGGATACTACATATATATTCTTAAATGTAAAATTTACAATATAATCAAAGATATTGTGCTTATACAGTTATTGTGGGATGCTTGTTATGTCATTTTATTAACTTACTTGAATATTTCATCATTTACCATGTGTATGAAAGAGCACTATTTCAAAATTAGGGCATTCTTAGAATTGCACAATATGTACTGTTATTCTTACTGTTTGATCCACCTTGACACATGCTCCTCCTTTTTGTGTTGATAGAATAATTTTAATAGAATCTTTACAATGCCAAAATGCAAACACTTAAGAGTAGAACATACAAACTAACAAATAAGTGAACATAAAAAATAAGGAGTTAAAATGTTGTAGAAACTTAAGATTTGTTGTCTTAAATCAATGCAAACTTTAAAAAATAGTTTTCCTTATGTACTAAAGATAAAATTGTGTGTTTTAATGTTGTTAATTTATATAAAAACACTTAAAAATTGATAGCAAAAAATAACAATGAATATGCAAATGCTAAGTCAAATTAAGTAAGTGTTTTGCACTCATTTGTTTGGACTTCATGCTTCCTGGGGACTTTTCTTACAGAAACATTACCAGTATTTAATTTTATAATAGCATTTCTTGTTAATTTTTGTCACCTTCAAAGGAAAAATTTGGCAAATGTCACACTAGTTGTGTAAATGACACACTTTATTCTCTTAAATCATTATTTAATATTATTATTAAAAATTCAAATTGAATTAAAACTAAATTAGTGGCAATAACACCTTTCTGTATACCTGACATTGTTATAAAACAAAATAAAAAATCAAAATAATGATAAAAACTCAAATCATTCTTAACAAATTCCATTAATCAGATCTAAAAGAAATAACAAAAAAAAAAGACATTAAAAGAATTTTCTTGTGAGTTGAGTATACATGCACTCAGTAATATCTTAAAACATTTCAAATGACACTGCTGGTGATGACAAGGGATAGCAGTTAACTTGCTTATGTTTTAGATAATCATATACCGTTTGAATTAGAATTATCATGCATAAATGTTTGCTTCACTTCCCAGTGCATAGAAGAACTAACTCACTGTACATAAATAATAATTATACTGACCTGACTTCGTGTAAATATAAGTTGCAATATTAGTATTATGTTACATATTAACTGACATTTGGGCTTAATTTTAACTTCTTATTTTTCATTAGATAATGTAATATCATTATATGCATGTTTCATGTAAATAGTCTATCGATTTATTAATTTGCATATCTAAATAGTTCAGTTGTCTGGTAAAAACAAAAGAGAAATCAACATACTGGTAAGCCCAGATTTTTTAAGAATTCTTACAACAGTACTCCCTTTGAATGACCAACTTATATTGATGTGATTAAGATGATAAATGCAAAAAAATGGTGTTTGATTCTGACTGCAATTGGTATCAATTAAGCTTTTTGAGATGAAGCTTTTTAATATAGAAGTATTATTTCATCAGTTCTTCAACAATTAGACCTATTATTGGTACATGAAGAATGAAAGACATCTTGTAGTGTCCGCAACACATAATTAAAAAAAATGTGTAAATCCTTTTTCTGGTCTCAGAAAAGTCACATCTTTTTTATTTCTTTTAAGTTACCGGACTGTCTTTCATCATTCAATTGGTATATACATTATATATGTTAAAATACATTGAATATCCTGACTGGCCCATGTTATAAGTACATTAATTTCACTGTTATAAGAATATATGACAAAGTCCTATGAGCATTGCAACCTATACCAAACTCCGAAAAGGCACAGAACAAAGGTATTTCACATTCTAGCCAAGGGAAAAGTAAGAACAAATTTGTGATGAGTCATTTAACGGAAAGAGCAAACCCGACAGTTACCGTTTGGAACGGTCAGTCGGCAATATATACCGACTGGGGTGCTTAAACCGGTTTTACAGAGCTCTAACCTCGCACTTCCTGGCGAGTTTCTCAAATGCAAGCAATGAAAAGAAAAACGATCTATTTGAATACAAAATGTCCAAGCGCTGATATTTTCTATAAGTTATGACGAAAGTAGTGACGTCATTGAAAAATAATGTCCACATAGTGTTAAGAAAAGAATGTAGTATTATTTCGATTTGAAAAACTACACAAAATTGGTTGACTATAAATAAAAATGACTTTCTGAATCATTAAAAAACATGACCAGACACGAATAAATGGTTGTAGCATCCTGTTCATGTGAAGATGGAATTGAAGAACCAAAGTCCAATGTCCATCAAAGGAAATACACGTAACAATGCTTATAAGATGAATTAAATGACAACATAGATTACATGCACGGGGAGATTTTTTACGACCGCCACACTGCACAAATAACATTGTTGTGATCATGAATAAGAATAAATGACAAAGTCCTATGGCAGAAAATCAGACTAGACAATAATATTTATTTCACTTTTATATAACTGCAATCAAACCAAACATTTATTAGCAAAAGCAACTTTGAGAACATGTAAAATGCCTTATTTAGAAGCATATTAATATTTGTGTTGCGGACACTTCACCGTTGCAGACAAAGCTTTCCTTTAAATGCGAAACAAACTTAAGGCATTTGGTTAAATCGCTTGGATTGTAGAAACATGTGCTTAAGGCAATTTATATAACAGCAAAGTAAACTTTGTATCTCCTGTTTTTGTAATGTGTGAAGCTCTGTTGCGGACACTACAAAATATTACCCTTTGCAGGTGTGCAGGAATGACATAATTAAAAACATTGCACACAAAAGCTAGTTCAAAGTTAGGTATGTTTTTGTGTTAAATACATATAAATCTTGAAAAATAAACTGCAAATCATTTTAAGATTTGTTTTTTCCAATTCATTGGCTTCTTAATTTCAGTTTGAAAGAAATTGTCAAAATGTATAACAAACTCTACTTGTATACAAACCCCTGTCAATTTTTTATTTTTTCTTAAAAATTGATGAAACAAAAAGCTTATAAAACTAGAAAGAAATGTTTATAGTGGAATATAACCAATGAGTATACATTGCTCATGCAAAATATAATATTTTGCTATGCAAAATTAGTAATTTTTAAATGATACAACATAATGCTGAAAAAAAACATCATTTTTATCTCTTCAAATTAATACTATACACCACACAGTGCATATTGTCATGTTGCATATCACTTTTCAGCTAAAACAACATCCTAGCTGCATACAAAATTATTTTTGCTGAAAACCTATTACTAATAACTTCTATAGGACTGTATAACATGATCAAGTTAAAAATGGACAAATATAGTGAAAATGGCGATATTAAAGTAATAATAAGATCTCCTTACCAAATTTAACATGCCACTCTTAGGGGCCGTATTCACAAAGCATCTAAAGTCAATTAAAATTATTAAAATTTTCGTAACGCCATTTCATTTATACTTTTGTTTTAAAATGACCTATTTTTGCATAGAAGAAATGTTTTATGAATGCATTTCACACAGATGTAATGATTTTCAATATAAATTACCTAATGAAGGAAATATGGGGAACTGAAATTTTCACTTAAGTTATTTTTTAACTTAATATTTATCAATTAAATAAATATTGTCCGAAATTACACTATGTGTAAATTTGTCCGAAAAATATTCAACTTGTCAGAAATGTAAAATCTCATCATAAGAAATAGCTCCTTAACAACGCTTTACACGAATAAAAACTACAGCATTAATATTGACCAGAAAATCAATACTATTACAATGAACCGCCTTTTGCTATTAGCTCGTAAACTTACCGTTTCCATCGCCGCCGCCATTATTTCGTTTGTGCCTGACCCTTTGTTTAGACAAAGGGCAGGTAATTCAGACTTTCTCTTTCCTTGGTTGGTTTCCGCATCTCTACCTGCCCCGCTCCAATTGTAACAACTCGGCTATTTCCGTAACTTTCGGAAAATAACCTCGTAAGCCATAGTAGTGATACAACCATCTATTTATAGATTCAGTGATATGGTCGGTTGTAATTCGGCTACCTAAGCGCGTTTGTTTAAATATGGCGACCTTCGAAGAATGTGTGTCTAATCTAAAATATCATTTAAAAAGCATAAACCTTGCTGTGTTCTTTCAAATTATTGTTTTTCATTAAACACAACATTGTTTGTATAGTTGTTAAAAAAAACAAATTATAAATGAGTTTAAATACCTAGTGCCCGGCAATTAAATCACATTTTCTAAAAAGTTAATTTGACATTACCCCACCACGCACTTCAACAATATAAAAGCTAAAAAGCATACCATTACGGTCAGTCGTATATCTAATCATATAATTATTTATAAGAAAATCATAACAATAACTCATTCATTCAATATCATCCATTAAAACACTCAAACAAACAATAAAAATCTCATGCTTACCTATTCTTCAGTGTGTATTTAGAATTTCGTATTGCATTGTTCATAGTGATCACGCGAGGTCACAATCAGGGACGGACTACTTTCTCTGTATATGATTCCCGCGGTCTATTTTCGAAGAAATCGCCGAGGGGTCCCGATTGGCGGCGCTCCACATCGCTCTCGCAGCCCTCGTCTGGGTGCATCAGGAGGTCGACCATGAGTGCGAGCTCGGCCTCCTCTGGCCCGGCCCTGTCTCGTCATCTGAATCCAGCTCTAGCAGCGGAGTTCTGGGAGCAGATCTTGGGCCATAAATCCCCGTGCTACCTCCTCAAGCAAGCTGGCCAGGGGGACTCCTTCCTCGTTGCGGTTGGGTGCGGCTTCTGCCGTGGCTTTGGTCGTCGGGTATACCTAACGCCCACCGTCCTCTAAATCGAAAGTTTTCTTTCCGGGCAGGCTCATGAGGCTCAGTCCATCTGGGTCGGCGAGGGTGGTGGGCCGTACCCTAGGGGCTGAGTGGCCTGGGGGGGGGGGGGGGGGGGGGCTTTTTCTTTGATTTGCAGATTTAAAACAACTTTCCACGGGGAAAGGGGCTCATGGTAAGCTTTTTTGGGGTGATTGGCGGGCTAAAAAGATACGGCGGGTTGGTCCGTTCACATCAGCTGCTGCTGATCCTCTAAATTTGACTTAGATACTAAAAAATAATTGAGCCTTTATATATTCTGTGATATAGTAGTTGAAATAGACGGGGTATTTGCATATTACCACCGGGGATGCAAAATTCACCGACATTAAATGATTGTGACGCATTTTCTGTGCATGTATTTTTTCGGTGTCATTATTAGGTATAGCATTTAGCTAGAAATTGAAAGCCAAAAAGCTTTTAGCTCTTTCTTAGATTGAATTTATTTGCGATCAAAAGTTATTGAAAACAAACAAAACAAACAAAAAGATTATCTTATTGCAACAATGATTTTTTGGCCGGTCTCCCCTACATATAAGGAATGCGACGAAACCGTTTCGTATATATTAATTGTTTGTTAAAAAAGTGATTTTTGTTGTTTTTCTTTTGTTTTTGTTGTTGTTGTTGTTTTATTGTTGTTGTTTTGTTGTTGGTGGTTTGGGTTGTTGTTGTTGTTGTTTTGTTTTGTTTTTAAGATACCTACCACGTCGAAATATAAGAAAGTTTACGCAACATTTCATATGCACTTGTTAAAAAAAATAAAAGCTTCCAATTTACTTTTTAAGGCAACAATTTTTATACATGATCAAATGCTACCCAATTGCTTTGTATGTGTATCTAGCTGTTGAATAAATCACACAGAAATGATCCCATTTAATTGTATTAATATTCTTAAAAGATTCCATTTAGCAGTATCCTGACAGATAAACACATTGGGCTCTTTGGCCCCAGTTTGCCCTCTTCACACCCCTTCATCACCCAACTGATTTATGGCCCTCATATCAACTGGCGAAAGTCCACATGGAATCTTGTGATTGTGTTGTGAGATGAGGAATTCTGAGATTAGGATATATATTTTATTTTGGTATCTTGTAATACGGTTCGGACTTGCTCGCTATTCAATATGGTAGTTGTTAATTGGTAATGTATTTGTTTTGCTGCTGTTGTGGCTGCTTCGGCTTTTATTGCTATTGATGTTTTTGCAAGACCAGTCTCTAGAGCATAAGTTTATATTCTTAAACCAGCGACATTCGATACTTACAATTAACAGTATGTTTTATTTTTTTATAAATGTTATTCACATTGGGATTGAATACTTTAACAAAAAATCAATATTGTTGGGACATTTTACTGTCCGTCTATGTAGAATTTTCATATTGTTTATATTGTGTGCTTGAATATGTTAACAGCACAGAGTACAAAACCGTTTGTAATTGTCGTCTTTTGCTTATATTTTAGTTACAATTATCTCGAGTATACAGCTTGCTTATAACATTTGTGCTATCGAATTAAACGTTTCATTGATAAATGTTGTATAAAATAAATAAACAAATATGATGTCTAGCGTGAAAGAAGCTACACTCGTTGCGTCAACACACGGTCAAAATGACCTGTGCGAATGCACTCGGTGTATTGTGGGTAAAGTAGTTCTTCAACATGGCTGTTATGAATACGGAAGTGATTGCTAAAATGAACAAAACAAGTACGAAGAGGTATACAACAGATTATTTTGGCATTTTTTAATACTATTTTTTCTAATAGTCAAAATATGTTTCATGCAAACATTTTGAACTAAATTATGTAAACGGTCCAGACTTTAACGTAGTGACGTCACACGCTATGTATATCTATAAATATCAAGACTTTAAAAGTTTCTGGACATAGAATAAAGCCTTAGAATATGGCTGTTTAGTCATTTATCTTAATTTAATAAATATTATAATCGAACGTATTTCCTACGCGGAACTATTTTTTATGTAGGCACAAATCTCAAATTTTGGGTGAGTTACGAGTCGTAGTATAGAGATGACTTTAACGTAGTGACGTCACACGCTATGTATATAATGAAGCTACACTTATATTACACACAAGCGGCTGTAGATGCTAGGGACGGATATGGCTTATTTACTATCTAAAGTTATTTAGAACAGAGCCACATCAACAATCAGTGTAAGGTTTGTTTGAACAACTAATGTCATCAGTTTATAGGATATAAAAGGACTACACAGTATTTAACAGTATAACACTTACAAATATATATTGTAAACATCATTGTATGTTCACCTCATTTTAATTTTCTTTTTCAAATATATAAACGGCCTATAGTAAAAAATACATTTATAACAAATCCTAACCGTGCAAATTTGTGTTTGTACTTTTGTTTTGTTCTTAATATAATCTTTACTAATAGACATAAATACAATATAAACACATGCAGGGAATGGACAATGTACGTTTTTAAAGTAAATATATTGACATAATAGGAAAATGCAATAACTATACCCTAGCGTGGGAATGACAT